>CABHPR010115911.1:0-35518 GCA_902168415.1 Peromyscus melanophrys | reverse complement strand
CCTCAGAGAATGAATCAACCACCACTGCATTGGTGAGAATGAGGACAAGCAGAGCTACCTAAAACCAATGCCACTTTACTGGGAACCAAGGTTATTTCAGTTCTGGGGAAAAGCAGACACCGAGAGACACCATTGGACAGTGCCATTACTACTAGCAACCGCAGCTTTGCAGGAGAAAAGGTCCCATCATCTCACCAGGGTTTGCACCTGCAGGTGCTGGTGTCTGCATAACACTCCATCCTCAAGTTTGTGAAGTCAAGAAAGCAGGACCTGGTTTTGTTTGTGGGAGCCTATGCGATCAGTGGATGAGGAAGGTTGAGAAAGAACCTGATGAGAAACAAGCCTAGAAGTACACAGACACCCTAGACTACCTCAGTAGGGCTGCACATGGGCTCCTCTGCAGACAGGAGCGGAGAGCCAGAGGAAGCCATCTTGCTCTCAGATTTGATACTGATGTTACTATGTACACTTGCAGTTAGGGCAATTCCTACACTGCCTACAGGAAAATGTGAGGGCAAGGAATGATAGCCCCTGGAGGAGGGGCTCTGGATGCCCATGGCTACCTGTGAAGGTGCGACGGTCATCGTCGGAACTGTGCTCGCTGAGGCAGAGACGGGTGGAACACACTAAATTGCCAGCAAAACAAGAACAGACGTTGCAGTCAATATTGAAGGATGTTCCATGACCTGAAAGAAAGAAAACCCCACTTTTTTTTTTTTTTTTTTTTTTGGTTTTTCGAGACAGGATTTCTCTATGTAGCTTTGGAGCCTTTCCTGGAACTCACTCTGTAGCCCAGGCTGGCCTCGAACTCACAGAGATCCGCCTGCCTCTGCCTCCCGAGTGCTGGGATTAAAGGCGTGCGCCACCGCCCAGCGAAAACCCCAATTCTATTATGTACTAAGAAACAGACTACAGCAGTGTGAGATGGTTCTGCAGGTAAAGATGCTGACAAGCCTGGACCCGATCTTCAGGACTGACATGGTGGAAGGAGAGAACTCATTCCCCCAGCTTGTTCTCTGACACCCACAGATATGCTGTGGCTCAGACACAGACACACACAGACACACACACACACACACACACACACACACACACAGACACAGACACACACAGACACAGACACAGACAGACACAGACACACAGACACACACAGACACAGACACGTACACACTAAAAAACAACATAAATTTGTTTGAAAGTGTAAAAAATTTAAAGTCTATTACTACTGTGTGTGCACGCACATGTGGGTGGGGACACATGTGTGTCACAGTGTGAATGTGCATGTCAGAGCATAACTTTTCAGAGTTGGTTCCTGCCTCCCCAGCACTGGGATTACAAGTGTGCACCACCATGCCCAGCATTTTTTCGTAGGTCATAGGGAAATCAAATTTAGGGTGTCTCAAAGTGCTTTGCCAAATGAACCATCCCTCAAGCCCCTCAAAAAGTTTTACATCAATTCTTGAATGATGACTTCTGAATACATAAACTAGGGACTTAAATCTAAGATGCTTGTTTTGAGACAAGGTCTCATTGTGTAGCCCTGGCTGGCCTTAAACTCAGAGAGCTCATGTCTAAAAGGCAGCAGTGTATTCTTAGAACCTAACTTTATTGTCCCCAGGTCGTTCCCTCCCCCAATCCAAGTTTCCATATACATACATACATACATACATACATACATACATACATACATACATACATCAGGCTGGCCTGGAGCTCACTCTGTCACCTGGGGTGACACTCAGAGTGATCCTCTCCATCTCCCAAGCCCTGGGATTATAGGCACGAGCCCCAGTGCCTAGCAGGGTGACTCTATGAGCATCAGCTGTGAAGTGGGGTAAGACCCACAGCAATAACTACATAAGGAGGAACTCAGATAATTAAAAGAGATAACGTGGGGTAGACTTGGCTATGCTCGGCACACAGTCAGGGTTCACTGAGGTTAACAAGCATGCCCTTCTTGGGAGGCTTCCAAGAGGGCTCTTTAGAAGTCCTAGTACTTGCTGGTTGTGGTGGTGCTTGACTGTAATCCCATCACTTAGGAGACAGAGGCCAGAGGATTACTGCAGGTTCAAAGCCAATCTGGGCTATGTACTGAGCTCCAGGCTAGACTGGGTTACATAATAAGATCCTGTTTCCAACCAAATACAACACACACACACACACACACACACACACACACACACACACACACACACACACACACACAGTGTTCTGTATAGTTTGAAAAGTACTGTCCTAGTGGAATATATGGTGTACAGACTGTACTCTTTAGCAAGAACTCATCTAATATTCTTTGTGCAAAGTCAAGACAGACAACCAGTCTCAAACTGTAATGAGACCAAACACGAGTATGCCCAAGACTCACTTTTTCTTTTCCCTCCAACAATACAAGACTTCTGGAGGTCGATACAGTGCATCTCCATACAGTTTTCCAAGAGGCCACTCTGTCCACAGGAACAGATCTTGTAACAACCCACTTCTCCTGCAGAGGATGGCACCTGGATCAGTGTCCCTTGACGGACAATGAAGTCAGACGCTTCCCCCAATTTGCAGCCTGTACAAAAATAAAACCGAAACCAAAACGGAACTGATAATGTTGTTCTACGTCATGTTTCACACTACACACACTTCACAGAAGTCTTTTAGGACTGTGTAGCTATTGAAGATTGTAAGAGGGGGATGTTACAGAGCTGGAGAGATGGCTCAGCAGTTGAGAGCACCGGCTGCTCTGTCAGAGGACCCAGGTTCAATTCCCAGTACCAAATGGTGGCTCACACCATTATAACTCCAGTTGACTGGACACCCTATTCTGGCCTCTCTGGGTACTGAGCTCTCACGGTACACACACACACATAGACGCAGATAAAACACTCAAGCACATAAAAATAAGTATTTTTGAAAGATTATGTTATAGAACTTTGACCAAATTAAGGAATTGCTTTTGCTCACTGATCAAAAAAAATATATCCTCTCAAATAAAATTCCATGTTCTATGGGTGATTAAGGACTTGTACCCCAAAGTTAGCTACAGTTTAGTACAAAATATATTATGAAGCTACATAGCTTTGGCCAAGCATAGTAGTACACACCTGTAATCCCCGAACTTGGAAAGCTGAGACAGGAGGATAGCTTGGGCTACTATACAGTGAGACCTTATAAAAAAAAAAAAAAAAAAAAAAAAAAAAAAAGCAAACAAGCCAGGCGGTGGTGGCGCATGCTTTTAATCTCAACACTCGGAGGCAGAGCCAGGCAGATCTCTGTGAGTTCAAGGCCAGCCTGGTCTACAGATTGTGATTCAGGACAGGCACCAAAATAACACAGAGAAACCCTGTCTCAAAAAACAAAAAACAAAAAACAAAAAATGAAAAACAAAACACAAAAAAAACCCCAAATAAGCAACAATGAAAACAGAGCTTTTTATTTCTTTGGGCTAAACATATTTGAAAAATGACAAAATGTTTTAATAAATGAAGTATATAAACTGACTACTTTTAGAGTAATTTTGACCAGGACAATTTTTAGTGATGGAACATAAGCATACAACTATAAATTCAAAGAAAAATTGAGTATTTGGATGGGCTTAAGGGAAACCCATATTCTGAGTAATACATTTTTAATTTATCATAAAATGGGCTTTCTGGCCGGGGGGTGGTGGCGCACGCCTTTAATCCCAGCACTTGGGAGGCAAAGCCAGGCGAATCTTTGTGAGTTCGAGTCCAGCCTGGTCTATAAAGTGAGTTCTAGGACAGGCTCCAAAGCTACATAGAGAAATTCTGTCTTAAAAAACCAAAAAAAAAAAAAAAAAAAAAAAAAAAAAAAAAAAAAAGGCTTTCTAAGTTTAGCAAAGCAATTTGGAACTCTTGCATGTTACCATTGTCACTGTATTCCACTTTCTTGGTAAAAAAAATCCTGGCTAAATATAATACAGTGTCAATGGACATAAAACACCACTCTGAGGTGTCAAAGAGCCCACCACATCCTTTTAGCTAGACTCATTCCAACTTGGTAACTGGCACACACTCATGTGATTCAAGCAGACATCCTTTAGACACCACACTTAGTTCATTTTTTGCTCTTTTTACTTGTAAGATTTTCTAAATGTTGATTCTAACATGACAAACATATTCAACACAGAAACAGATGAAAAAGAATCACAATGTTACTGCAACTATATTCAGAACAAGTGGCAGAGATCCAGACTATCAAAATTCTATGAACTACATCTTTCAGGGGCTAAATACGTGACTCGGTGGGTGGTCAAGCACATCCCTGTAGCGTACAAGGGCCTCAAGTGGTCCACTATATGTAATATGAAACAAAATAATTATGTGTATGCATTTCTTATGGTTTTGTTTGTTTGGTTTTTTTTGTTGTTGTTTTGTTTTGTTTTTTTGAGACAAGGTCTTACTATGTAGCCCTGGCTGTCTTGGAACTCGATATGTAGACCAGGCTGCCCTTGAACTCACAGATCCACCTGCTTCTGCCTCCCGAGTGCTGGGATTAAAAGGGTGCACCACCATACCCAGATATTTGTATGCATTTCAACATAACATTAATCTTATTTTTATATGGTCTCACATTACTCAAATTGGCCTCAAATCCATTCTGTAGCTGGGGACAGCCTTGAACTTCTGGAACTGTGGCGTCTACCTCCTAAGCACTGGGACTATAGGAATGCACCCCCACACCTAGGCTGTTTTGTTTTTGTGGTGCTGGGGAATGAGTCCAAGGCTTTCTACATCAGGCACACACTCTCCTGCAGAGCTGCATCCACAGCCCACATTAACCTTAGAGGGATGATTAATGTCCTGGTGAGCACGACATTCCTCCATGTGCTACAGAGAAGCAAAGAAAACCATGGACAATTGATAGTCTGTGTTTCAAACATGACAGCATGGAAGAGAACGGACAAAAAGTTGGCTCAGGTTTCTCTTTTCTTCTGTAGTCAAGAACAACCCTGTAACTCGTATTGACAGCATTAGTTTATAATTGAAATGACACAATGAAAATTCTTTGTGTTTTTGAATAAATACATTTTCGTGGGAAAGGCTCAACATCACAGGACAATAAAGCACAGAGAAGGCCCCTGTCGCCTGGGTCTAGTGACAACTCCAACAAGGAAACAGCAGCAGCATGTCCATGTCCACCTTACATTCCCAGCCCCACCCTTACCTTGAACACAAGTGTACGGAAGGCAGGGCTCTCCAGATGGACACCCTTTTCGGTTCACTTCACAGAGCTCATTGGCTGGGCAAGGATTTGGGTTACAGGGATGAGTCACTTCTTCTACGATGTTACCTAAAGCACTTGGCCCTGAAAAACCCAAAGCAGATCAGTGTCACCAATCTAAAAGAATACCAAGTCTCCAAGTTATCCTGCTTCATCATGGCTGGAATAAACGGAGAGCTCACAGGCATAGAGCAAGGCCTGATTCTGACAAGTCCTAACTAAACACTGGCTTTCCTCATCATTTGTCAGTTTATCACACACACCCAATCGTTTCTTTATTAGCGGGACACCTATAATACACTTGGAAGATCCTGGGTCCTAGATACAGTAATGGACAAAACAGACAAGCTAACAAGGGGTTAATATCTGGAAGAGATAAGATAAACTCAGATAAGTAGTAAGCAGTTCAGAGATGAGACATATCTGGGGTGTGGTGATCAAATACGTATTTATGTGTAAGACGGATACTTTTGCACTTTAAAAACAATGGCAATCTGCTACTGCAACAAGAACCCCAGAACACAATTCTATTCACCTTCCAAAGTGCTGTCAAGGAGGAACAGCACTTCAAGCACTTGAGATATTTAAGAGCACTGCTATTCAAACTAGAGCACCCTTCAGTTTCCCTCCTGCTCAGTCATGCTCTTCCTCACAGACCTGACTGCTCTACGCAGCTAGGAGTACGAACACATCAGTTTGCTTCCTGGATTCTCAGCCCCACTCAGACTGAGACTCAGTAGAGACAGAGGCTGCACGTCTCACCCAGCCCCACCACTCTGTACAGGTGTGCTGGGAACCCAAGAGGCACTCTTCCCAAGGCCACAGAGGTTCCCAACTAGCATGCTCCTTTTTCAATGCTGGTCTCTGTATCTTGAGAGAACCTAACAGATACTGCCAGCTAAAAATTCACCACCCTCTCTTCTCTTTTGTTAATAGACCCTTAATTTTATTCAGGGTGGTCACGGGCCTGAAGCTAAAAAGATCGCCCATCCTAGACTTCCATACAATTATAGGTGTCCCCCCAAGGTTAAGGAGGAGTTGCTCCTCCTCTTCTTCCCATTTACCAACTAGAGTAAGCTGGATAAAGTGCCAACCACCACGGTGTGACGGTAAAGTACGTGAAGCAGATCTGAGCGGAGTGGAGAACAGCTGGCTAACAGCCTGATTCCTGGTGTTGGTGCCACCATAAACATCCTGGACCACTTGCTTCTGGGCTTTCCTGTGCTTCCATCTGTTCTGTGATTGACAGTTGGCTAAATCATAAGGGGAAAGTAAGCAAGCAGGCTTCTCTGCTGGTAAGCCAGCTTCCGGCACTGCTGCCCCCTGGTGGCAGCCCAAATGCTAATTTATCCTAATACCTAAGGGCATGGCCCCCCTACATAGGTCTCATTGCTGTCCAGGAGCTCCCCCTGGAATCCTTCAGTGAGGTACCAAGATCTTGACCCAAGTATCTGGCAGGAAGAAGCTAAGGTATGAAGCAAGTTCCACTTCCCTTTACGAACTCAAGGAATAGCATTTTCTTCTCTATTGTGTGAGTAAGTCCAAGCCAGGCCCAGTTCAGGTCCTGATGACAAAGACTGACAGCTTCCTAGGGGAAATTCCATTTTCTGGTCACATCATGAGAAATAACAATGATTTCTGAGAATGTTGTCTTCCACTTTGATCCTTAGAATTCCTGACTGGTAATAATTCATACTTCTTCCGAAAGATAAAATACAACTTCTGCTTACAAATTTGAAGATGACAATGCCAACTTGATGGGATCTCTGGATGCCTGTGTAAGGTTAGACCTGCCCTGTTGGACAGCACAAGCCATTAGCTGGAGCCCTGGGCTGAAGAGGAAGTGAGTTGAGCACCCACCTCTCTGCTTTCCAGCATCAGATGCTCCTGCCTCATATTCTGGCTGCCTTCAACTGTGAGCCAAATATACCCTCTTCCCTTAAAATGCTTGTGATGGGTACTTTTGTCACAGCAACAGGAAAAGTAACTAATGGGGATGGCATCGCCCAACAACAGGTTCTCATCCAAGGCAGAGCAAGGGCAGAGACCAGGAGAGAAGCACTTGAACTCTCGGAGCAGACTCACACACTACTTACTGAGGTATGTATCCAGAGGTATACAGTTCTCCAGGTCATCTGCAGGGGACAGAAACTCACAAATACTTTCAGCTGTGTGGTCTTCAGGGAATTTGTTCTGGTCTCCACATTTCTTGAGTATCTCTACACAATCTGATCTTAAAAGAAAAATGCATGCTCATTGTGGGTTCACGGCACCGCCTCCTGTTGTCTGCTTACACTGCATTTCTGAAGCTTCGCTGGAGAAGTTTTCACCACCTGCCGAGCTCGCCGAGCTGGGCTGGAGTTGAGGCTGCTGAACTTCCAGCTGCACAGTAAGTTCAAAGCCTAACTTCAAAGGCCTTGTTCAGAATTTACAGTTACTGTTCCAGCATGGTGTAGCTTTCACCATCTTCAAGAGGAAACCAAGCTAGGCTAGTCCGCCTAAAAGACCACCCGACTCTTAGGGTCCTGCGTCAGTGGCTTCCTTTCCTCCCTTTCTCATTTACTATCTTTTTAGTTATCACCACTAAGGTGTTCGGCTTTTAGCAACCAGATAGTTCACAACTTTAAATTTCTTCTTAGTCTAGGGGCTGGAAAGATGGCTCCACGGTCAAGAGCTCTTGTTGCTTTTGCAGAGGACATGGGTTCAGTTCCTGGTGATTCAAAACCATCTGTAAACCCAGTTCTAGGGGATCCAATGTCTTCTGAGGTATGTATCTAGAGGTATACAGTGCTGTGAGCACCAGACACGCATGTGGTGCATATACATATATGTGGGCAAAACATTCATACTCATAAAATAATAAATAATAAAATAAATAAACCTTTAATATTTTTCTTTAGTCTTGAGTAAAGGTCTGGGTCCTCGGTTGAAGGTTTCTAAGAGTACATACTTCCACCTGCAGCCTTTGCCTTGTCATCCCAGAGTTACACCTCATTCTCTCCCTTTCTCAGAGGTCATGTCGGGGTCATACTGGAAAACTGATCAGAAGCCAGGCATGACAGATCATGTCTGTAATCCCAGAGCTCAGAAGGCTGAGGTTAGGGACTGCCATGAGTTCAAGGCCAGCCTGGACTACAGAGTGACACAGTAAGACTCCAAAATCAAAACTAAACCAAGTAAGAAAAAAATAAAACTGATCTGGACCCTGTGAATCTGACCTGGGCAGTACCGGGTCACACACGAAGGGTTTAGGGCTCAGGATTGATTCAGTCTTAGAAAAGCTGTGGAAGAGCAGCTGAGCTTCCTATGGAGTTGATACTCCAGTTTCTCCCAGCAGGCAGCTGTCATCTGGACTTTGTCTTAGATTTCCTAAGGACAATGGTCCAAGCTGTTTCCCAGGAACAACCTAATGACTACTGACCAGCTCTCTCACTCGTCACGCATTTACAAGAGGTCTACTGTGTGGGATAACAATAAAAACACAATAGGAGCTGCAAAGGAGAGAGAGCAAAGAGGAAACAGACAGCGGCACAGGAAGTTAATTCCTGAGACAAGAACACAATCAGACTACAGAAGAGCCCAGAGAGCCGAGGGACAGAGGCACTGCCCACCAGGCTGAAGAACAACTTGAACTTGAACCCTGGAAGCGACCACATTCTCACCGAGGTGTACTCATTCATGTTCTCCCTCATTGTATCTAAATGTAAAAGTGCTTTTAAAGGTATAAAAACAGGGCCAGCAAGACGGCTTGTTGGATAAAGGTGCCTGCTGTGAAGGCTGATGACCTGAATTCAATCCCTGGGATCCACTGAACATTACCTCCCCTCCCCCCAAGTTGCCCTCTGATGTCCGTATGCTCTGTGACAGATGTACAAATAAACACACACCAAATAAATATATGTAATAAAAATGTAAAGTATAAAACATAACTGTGCACTGAAGGTATTTAGAAACTGTTTCTTAAACTAGACTCCATAATAAAGTACACATAAAGCTCTATGGGAATTTGCACTATGGATAAGTTAGTGTCAATCAAAGGAATGTGGGAGACTCCACAGGAATGTGTGGTATTTGACAGGAGCCAAGAAGGGCAGGCCTCAGGCAAGAAGACAGGGGAGCATACTTCAAGCAGGGGAGAAAGTGGGAAAGCTTTGCCCTGGGGGAGGGGCACAGGCAAGGGGAGAAAGTTCTAGAGAGGTTCTGCAGGAGATCAGGGAGGGCCTGAGCCCACACCAAGCCACTAGGACCAGAATGACTTACTTGCAGATAATGCTTCCTCGGGATTTACTATGGCAAGGCTTAATCTGCAGGGAACACGCAATTGCTTTCCACATTTCTGGCTGGCACTTTTTAATATCGAGAACAGGGATGCTGATGAAGGGCATCTTTATGCTTCCTTTCTCCCACAGCTTCATGTCATTCATGGCTCCCTGGTCAGACTGAGCATTACAGCTCCTGAAAAGTTCTGTTGGCCTGGAAAAAAAATCCAGAAGGAATTGAAACAAATTATTTCCTAGATAGATGCAATAAGTAAAATCTTGGTAAATTCACACATCGGGAAACATTGATTTTCTTAGAGAGAGAGTGAGTAAAACCCACCATAGGCTTTGGGCTTCAAGCATTTGAAACTCAACATGGAAACTAGCATCAAGACACTGGCTGCATATTTTAATTTAACACAGGTTCTTATGAAGCAGTTTAAAACTTAAAGGTGCTTTAGACAGGACTAACATTCCCAGACCATCTCATCTTATTTCACAAAATAAATGAGTGTCTTTAAAATTGAGGTATAATAAAAAACCAAAATGCACAGATTATAAATCTGATGTGATTTGCCAAGTGTATAGCTCATAGAAACACATATAAATCTATAATGGAACATTTCCATCACACCCAACAGTCCCCGTGTGCCCTGTCAAATCACCCCATGGTCTACACTCCTCATACAAACTACTTTAGCCTGTTCTAGAATTTCATATAAGTGAACTCATACTCTATTTTGGGGGCCTGGAATAGTCATCAAAACATAATCTTTTTGAGATTTACCCCCATGTTGTTATATATACAAGTATTTTATTCCTTTTTATTGTTAGATATGATCTATTAATAAATGTTACTTTTTGTGAAATGCTTTTTTCTGCCCCTTTTAAAAAGTTGAGGGCTGCACGCTAACATCTACCTTGTCTATGACCTACTGGAGCATGTGAAGGGACTGGTCCCGAGGAACGGTACCCACAGGATCTCCATGACTTGGGGTAGCCAAGGGATATCCAAGAGGAGTTTCGGAGAGGGTCCAGTGATGATGGTGCACCAGACACCAGAGGCCTTGAACCAGACCAGTGACTCCTCGCCATGAACATTTGCTAGTAAAGCAGACAGGACTAAAGGATATACTCCATGACACACAGTGGCTCCCAGCGCCACTAAGACAAATGAAGAGGTGGTGGAGAGGCGGGAAAGACCGAGGAGCAGAATGGGTATTTTTGCTTGTTTGCTTGTTTGGGTTTGGTTTTAAATTTTTTAGAGGGGTGAAGGGCAGATGGGGGAGATTAGGAAATGAGTGGAATTAGGGTGCATGATGTAAAATTCCCAAAGAATCAATAAAGAAATTATGTTAAAAAAGAAAAAAAAAGTTGAGGGCTGGAGAGATGGCTCAATAATGCGAGAACTGGCTGCTCTTGCAGAGAACCCAGGTTCAGTTCCCAGCTCCCATGTGGTGGCTCAAAACCATCTGTAACTTCAGATCCAGGCCTCTGAGGGCAGTGCATGTATGTGGTACTCATACAGGTCGGCCACTCATACACATAAAAGAAATCTAAAACAAAAAAAAAAAGTTGAAACTTTGATTATTGAGGACTGGTAAGGGTTCTTCATGCATTACAGACATGGCCTTTGTCAGACCTATGTAGTATAGATTTTTCTGCTAGATTATGGTTTTTCTCTTTAGTGTCTGGTAGTACCTTTGGATGAGGAAAAATTAATTACTTAAATTTATATAAAACACTATTTTAAAGCCAGGCATGATGGTGCATCCCTATAATTCCTGTACTTGGGAGGTAGAGGCAAGAGGATGAGGAGTTCAAGGCCAGACTTAGATATATAGTTTGAGGCCCGCCTGGGCTATATGAGACTTTGTCTCAAACAAATAAAAAAATAGCAAAAATTTGCTTGAGTTTAATCCTATGCATTATAATGTATAAATTGGGAATTAAGTTCAACAATGTTTGAAGACTGTATCCAGTTATGTAATTAAAAACCCTATACAGGTTGGATGTGGTTGGTTGGTATACACCTCTAATCCCAGCGCTCAGGAGGCAGAGGCAGGTGGATCTCTGTGAGTTTGAAGCCAGCCTGATCTACAAAGTGAGTTCCAGGACAGCCAGGGCTATATAGTGAGACTGTCTCAAAAACAAACAGCCCCCCCCCAAACCAAAACAAGAACCATGTACAATATAGGACATTTCCATCATGCTGAAGTTCCCTGGTGCCCCTGTTTTTCTGGTCCTTATCCCCACACACTACTTTTGCTTATTCTTAGACTTCATGTGTCTGGAAGCACAGAGAGCACTGGGCTTCCTTTGCTGAATGTAAGCCCATTCATATTTGAGTGTTTCAGGAGTCTGCCTTCCCTCCAGGTGTGGTGACACATGCCTTTAATCCCAGCACTCGGGAGGCAGAGGCAGGCGGATCTTTGTGAGTTCGAGGCCAGCCTGGTCTACAAAGTGAGTTCCAGGACAGGCTCCAAAGCTTCACAGAGAAATCCTGTCTCAAAAACCAAAAACAAAAACAAAAACAAAAAAAGGAGTTTGCCTTCCTTCTGCATACTACTCCACTGTTTGGAACACCACAGTATGTTACTATTATTTTTTTCATTCTCCTGATGAATGTTTCGGGGTCATCTCCCAGTATGGGAGATTACAAATAACACTGGCACACAGAGACTTTCTTGGGCATATGCTTTCATGTCTTTTGGGTGAATAAATGCTTCAGAATAGAGTTGATAGATCACAGATTTAATCCAAATTACTTACCTAGCATGAAAGAGTGAGAATCCCACATACTTCACATATGCTTGCCGGTCTTTTAATCTAGCCATTCTAATAGGTCTCAGGAGGCATTCACAGAAGTTTTAATTCATACTTAGCAGGACTAACCTTTTCATATACATTCTTTTTTAAAAGCACTTTTAACTGCTAACTCTATGGCATGCAATATGATGTTTTGAAATGTGTATATATTGTGGAGTTGCTAAATCAAACTAATACATATTAGCACAAATACTTTGTCTTGTTTTTGTGGTAAACACATCAAATCTATTCTCTTAGCAATTTCACATATGTGATATACTTATTAACTAGAATCATCTTCCTTTTTTGTTGCTGTTTTTTGAGACAGAGTCTCACTATGCAGCTCGGTCTGTCCTGGAACTCACTCTGTAGACCATCAGCCTCTGCTCAGTGAGTCACTGGCTTAATTTAAAGATATTTCTTTACCAAACAATTCAGATCAGAGTATCCTGTGGTATCAAGGACAGTAAGGGGAAAGGGGGCCAAGGTCTGAGCCTGGAACATATCCACACGGTCCAGTGATCTGTCCTGTGGTCATCTGTTTCCACCAGTCAGAAGGGGGCAGACCTGAAGGCGCCCGACACTCTCTGAATTCTGGGGGCTTGAGGCATCTCTAGGTTAGAAGAGACTCTGCAGTCAGACTTCCTTTCTAGGGGCCATGGAGAGGGGACAGAGCATTTCAAGATGAAATAATAAGGAAATACAGCTTTATTTACCCCAGAGGGGCACATCAGAAAGTGGTATTTACTTAAGACAAGTAAGTTCATGATAGTGTATTTCCATCTTCACATATAATATTTTTTCCTACCTGTTGTTAAAGTTCGTACAGTAAGTAAGGTTTCTACAGCCCAACTGGCAAGGTTCCCGGACATCAGCTAGACATGTCAACATGGACACCTCCACCGGATTATATTCACAGATGCGGTCAAACTCTTGCCAACTCTGAGTATTTCCCCAGCTCATGCTATAAAGTTTTGTGCACAGTTCCCTGAAAAAAAGAATAAATGCAGAACATTAGAGAAGCCTGATGAGTATCTGATCTGTGCAAAATTCCAACTCTATTAACTCTCTTTAGGAACATAAAGAAAAAAGTACAATTAAGTAGCTCCTGGAATTTGGAGCCAGAAAAGGTAATCTCCATGAAAAATGACCTTTTGAAAATCATCCATGGGTGGCTGGAGCAGTGGCTCATCAATTAAGAGCTCTTCCAGAGGACCCAGATTGATTCCTAGCACCCATGTGGCAGCTCATAACTGTCTGTAGTTCTAATTCCAGGGGATCCAACACACTCCTCTGGCCTCTGAGGGCATCAGGCTGCATGTGGTTCACACACATACATGCAGGTGAAACAGCCATACAAATAAAAAAATACAATCCAATGTGTACATTAAGAAAAAAATCATCCATGGGACGGAATGGGACTTAGAGATGGCTTAGTGGGTAAATGAGCTCACCACACAAGCCTGGTGACTTGAGTTTGACCCAAACCCACAGAAAGGTGGAAGGAGAGAATGAACTACGAAGTTGTCCTCTGACCTCCACACATACTCTGTGACATGTGTGCCCACCCCACCCACCCCAGTAATAAATACATTTCAATAAATAAATAATTTTCAAAAAATTAAAAATCCACCCCCCATGCCATGGCTGATAGAAAGCTAAATACTACAATTTATAGTCCCGTAAGGTGTTTTGTATATCCCTCGTTCCAGTACAATTATTTTCTCTCATGGCCTTCTTATCTCTCTTTTAAAAAAAAATTTACTTAAAGTAAAGCACATGGTATAATCCCCCTAGTTATGCTAACCCTAGGAGCATTTTAAAGAAGTATTTTAATGGTTAGGGATCTAACACTGAGTGCCCAGGGTACTCAAGATCCTAATTCAATCCCTAGAACCAGGAAAAGTGGGGGTGGAGGCACAGATTAAAATTTGTTTGAACCACTTACATTCCTTAAGATCCTCAAAAATCTCTACATGCTATTGCAGTTGATCCGAGACATTCTCATTTTCAGGATTTGATGACTGCAAAGCAACTTAATTTGTTTCTACAGATAAAGCAATACTAGTAGGTCATTTCCAAAGTGCTTTTATACATTGGATTCATTAGTTTAATTTTTATAAAAGTAATACATGTTCACTATAAAAATTGGGTATCATTGAAATACACAAAATTGTAATTATTTCCCACTGTCCTCACAGTTATTTGACTCTCATAAATACCCCTATGAAGATTTTTGTGGGTTCTTTTCTTTTTGTGTGTTTTTGTTTTTGTTTTTGTTTTTTTTGTTTTTTTCAAGACAGGGTTTCTCTGTGTAGTTTTGGTGCCTGTCCTGGATCTCGGCTCTGTAGCCCAGGCTGGCCTCGAACTCACAGATATCCGCCTGCCTCTGCCTCCCGAGTGCTGGGATTAAAGGCATGCACCACCACTGCCCGGTGTGGGTTTTTTCAATGTGTATAAATGTTTGTCTGCGTGTTTGTGCACCATGTGTGTGCTTGGTACCAATGGAGGCCAGAAAAGCACATCAGATCTGCTGAAACTGGAATTATAGATAGTTGTGTGTGGTGGTATTGTGTTCCCCAAAATATTGTGTACCCTAATAAACTTATCTGGGGTCAGAGAACAGAAAAGCCACTAGATACTTAGGATAGGCAGTGGTAGCACACGCCTTTAATCCTAGCATTCCAGAGGCAGAAATCCATCTGTTCAAGGATACAGCCAAGCATGGTGACTCACGCCTTTAATCCCAGAAATCGAGCCTTTAATCCCAGGGACTGATGGCAGATAGCAGAAAGGTATATAAGGCATGAAGACCAGGAACTAGAAGCATTTGGCTGGTTAAGATTTTAGGTTTTGAGCAGCACAGTTCAGCTGAGAGCCATTTGGATATGAGGACACAGAGGTTTCCAGTCTGAGAAAACAAGATCAGCTGAGAAGTTGGCCAGGTGAGGTGGCTGTGGCTTGTTCTGTCTCTCTGATCTTCCAGTGTTCACCCCAATACTTGGCCTCAGGTTTGATTTTATTAATAAGAACATTTAAGATTCCTGCTACAGTTGTGAGCTGCCACATGGGTCCTGGGGGTTGAACTGGGTCCTCTGGAAGAGTAGTCAGTGCTCTTAACCACTGAGCCATCTCAATCAGCCCCAAAGAAGGGATCTTTCCTCTGCAGTCTATTTGCCCACTCTCCCTGTGTTCATGAGTGCTGTTTTATGTGCGTGCTTGTTCAAGGCATTGCTGATGCAGTATCATTAAACAGACCAGACCCTGGCTCATGAGGGAGTTTTGAGGAGGAGGAAACCAGTACTTTCTCCACCCTTCAACTTCCTATATTTGCCACGAATATTATGAATATCTAACATTTCAAAGTTAGTTTCTAACATTTAAAACAGAAATTATACAAATTTCCCCAGTTATCTCATAAGGTTTCAGAAAGATCAAGTCTGATGAAATGAAAGCGTTCAGCAAACCATAACCCCCTATTCCCAAGTTGTTAAGATGGTCCAGCAGGTGAAAGGGATTGCTGCCAAGCCTGCCAATCCCTGGGACCCACACAGCAGAAGGAGAGAACTGACCCTCAAGTTGGCCTCTGACCTCCACGTGAACCACAGCAGACCCTAAATTACAGACACTAGGACCGATTCGTGCTGTGTCTGAGGGCTGTGTGCATGCGAGGGACGCGCTCTACCACCGAGTTACTCCCCATCCTAAGATTCTGTGATTTAATAGACTATCTCTGGGATACTAGCTCAGAACACATTCTTCTAAATAACTACTTACATGTATAAGTATGTGTCTGCACATGTGAGTAAAGTGCATACAGAGGCCAGAAGAGGGCACTGGATTCCCTGTAGCTAGAGTTACAAGTAGGTGTGAGGCACCCAATGTGGGTGCTGAGAACAGCAGTAAGTACTCTTAACCACTGAGCCATCTCTCCAGGCCCAACATACTGCAAGCTTACTAATATGGCATCATCTTAAATATTTATTGCCCTTTCAACCCAAATACAATGCTTTTAGCACTCAATGTTTAAAACAGTACTTGTTTTATCAAAAAAAAATTTAAGGGGATGAACTCTAGTTCCATGGGATCCTATGACCTCTTCTGACCTCTGTGGGCACCAGGCACATATTGGTACACATGCATACATTCAAGGAAAACGCACACACATATAAAAAATTTTAAATTAAATTACATTTATTTGTGTGTGTGCATGTACATTCACGCATGTGTAGCAGTGAGAGAACAGCTTGAGTCTGTTTTTTTCCTTCCACCAGATGGATCCTGAGAATAAAATTCAGATCATTTAATTAATTAATCAGGTGTGGTGGCAGGTGTCTTTACCTGCTAAGTGACCTAGCTAGCCCTAAAATACTGTATTGATTTAAACAGTCTTCAGTAAATATTTGCAGAATAAAATAATACTAACAAAAGGTTTGGGGCTGGTGAGACGGCTTAGTGGTGAAGAGGCTTACTGTTCCTGCAGGGTACCCGGTTCAGTTCCCAGACCTGCAGGACAACTTTCCATAGTCTGTAACTCTAGCTGCAGGGGATCTGGTGTCCTCTCTGGCTCTGGGGGCACCACTCATGCACCCATGTACAGATGTGCAGATAAAACATTGACACATAAAATAAATAAATGGTTTTAACTTTAAAAAAGAATTAAAGATTTTATATCTTCTGTTTATCTGTTGTACTGAGATTGAACCTACGGCTTTGTACCTGCTAAGCCCTCTACCACAGAGCTAGAGTCCCCAGGTCAAATTTTATATCTCCCAAATGCTAAGCCCAGACAACACAA
This sequence comes from Peromyscus melanophrys, assembly GCA_902168415.1. Lineage (NCBI taxonomy): Eukaryota > Metazoa > Chordata > Mammalia > Rodentia > Cricetidae > Peromyscus > Peromyscus melanophrys. The sequence continues at coordinate 18,424 of CABHPR010115911.1, read as the reverse complement.
GAATAACACATTTGCTAAAAATCACCAATTCAAATCCTGTTTTCTCTGGATTTTAATAAAGGGATACGAGATACTAACCTACATATTGAAGTGTTTGCTTTAGAGCAACAATGCAATTTTGCCCCGTCAAGGCCAGTCGAGGGAGGGGGATGCACTGTGACCCCAGGGTGAACCGACTGCGAGCTTTCGAGAAAACACTGCCAGAGAGGGTCTTGAGGCAAGGGCTGGGTCTTACAACCCTCGATGAGACCATCAACAATCTCCATTTCTGTTTTCTTAGACATGAGAATTCTCTTGCAGGCATTTTGGCAAGCGTGGTCTTCAGCTCTGTCACAGCAATATAAACCTGTGTTCAGGATATAAGCCCTTTATTAGCTGGTTTACAACAACCACTGCTCAGAAGAGACCATGGCAGCAAGTGGACAATGGCAGCTCTCTACGCATGTCTCTGCAGTATACAGGGCCTGCTCGGCTCGCTCCATCGCTCTGCAGTGCAGACCTTTCCCAGAATTCACCACAGTCCCAACACGAGCTTTCAAGAACTGTCCTTCCAAAATGAAAGTCATCCCACACCTAAGAAGGCCTGGTGTAAACCACTTTATGCTCTTGGGAAAGATACTAAAATCAAAGTGGGCTCATTTTCTGCTTGTGTTTAGCAGGGACTGTGCTATTTACATAAGACTGATGACTGATTTCCAGTGTTAAAATGTTCCACTTATCATACCCCAAGACACCACAGACTTTTCTAAGTCTGTAGAAGCTAATTAATATATGTTGTAATTTAAATAATATGAACTCTGATAATATCTTGGTTTATTTCTGCCTTTAATCTTTTCTTTTTTGATGATAGGGATTGAACCAGGGCCTCAAACATGCTAATGGGCCATGATTTGCCTGTGAACTATGTCCCCATTCACCCAGCCTTTAATTTTCTACTAAGAACTAGAAACTGAAAGAATACTTTCAGTCAGGCTATAGACTTCAGAAGGATTCTCTCAGGTGTCTGCATTTGAAGAAACATACTCAATTTGTAGCCTTCTTTTCTAGATTCCTGTGTTAGGACATACATTGGAGGTTACTGTTCCACCTCTTTTTGCCTTGTTTTTTTTTTTTTTTTAAGCTTCTATTTCCTCACCACCAGCAACACTTCAGTACAGCCTAAACGTCAGAAAACACAGATCTGCTTAAAAACAAATGAAGGCCACATCTCTGATCTTCACCACATTACCACATCACAGAATGCCAAAAGCCTTGGGTTCTGATTTCAATTATGGCCAAACAAGGCACACTGCTTTCAAGATTCTAAGAGTCTTACAATATTCCAGTATAAAGCAAGACACGAGCATCTGGCTTACAAGTCAGTCTCTGTCAGTCAGTTCTTTAAAATCTGCCTACCTCTAGATGAGCACAATGGATTCTGGGATAAACAAAGGTGTTTCGAAGATACCACAAGGACAGGTTTGTTAGGAGGCCTCAATTTTTCAAAAATATTATTCTCTTATTTTTATGTTTTTTTTATTATGCAAGTAAGAACTTCTCGTTGATAAAAGTTCCAGCATTACAGTAATATACAGTTTGGAAAAGTTAAGTATAACTAAGACTATGCTTTCAGTTCTGAAACGTGCTTTGTGTTTTTAACACACCTTGGACTTGCGGTTTAACATACTCCTCTTGTTAGTTGTGAAGTGTTGCTACTGCACAGAAATATAATGTGATGAATAGCCTGCTGGTGCATGTGTGGGCCACTCCTAATTTTTTCCTCTATAGTACTATGCATCTGTACACCACATTATCTGTTTGCAAATTTGTGTAAGTTTTCTTGTGTTAACAACAAGATGGAATTTCCAGGTTAAAAGGTCTGATATTCTAATGGTGATGATCTGGCTTCCCATCAAAATATCCATACCAAAGACCTCTCCCATCTTCAAAACAGAATTTCCTTTTCCTCATGGTCTTCTTTCTTGGTACCTTACAGCTGTGAAAATTATCCAGCTGTACATCCAGTCTGTCAAAATCAACCACCAAAGGGATCTCAGTATTTCCCAAGTGAACTAGAGCACCGACACCTGCATGAACGTATCAGTTTTTGAGTGAATTATTTTATCAAAGACGAGATGAGAAAAATCCAGCCCTTTTACTTACTATCTGTTGGGTTTCTCATGGGGTAAGACTGGGTGTAATTGTTCACACAGTGTATCAACTGTGGACTAATAGAGGCACAATAATTTTCCACTGCTTTGATCTGAGATGGACCAGGAGAAGAGTCTGTTCGAAAAATGGCTTGACAGAATTCTCGGCAGTTTGTGTGATGACCTGCGTAACTGCAGCACACCGAGCCCACTGTGGAAAAAGAGAGGACACTGAGATTCAGGACACTTCTTGCTAATGTTAACAGCACCATGGTGGTCAACACTCCACCCTTCTGAATGGGAGAAGGAAAGCCACAGTGCAGAGGATAAACACCTGAGTCAGCACTATCCCAGGCACCGTCATGGGGCCGGTCAAGGGCTCACTGATCTATGACAGTCACAGTTCATGACTTAGACTCTCTAGATCCCTGTGAGGAGCGGTACAGCATGGAGCAACGCAGAAGCACGTATAAGTATTTCCGGTTGTAATGACAATTTGGGAGCATACACTGGCATTTAATGCATGTCAGGGCTGCTAATGTCCTCCAAAGCACCTGGAAGTGTCACAGAACCAAGCTGCATCCCAGAATGTCCAGAGTGCCCATGCTGAGAGCATGGCACAGCCTCTTTCCACACTGCACTTGCAGAGATTTATAGACAGAGCAAAACAACACCAAACAAAATCACAGTGCCTCACATTTATAAAACAGGACCAGTAAAAACTAAGAGGCAGCAAGATAAGTTAATAAAATTAACAAATGTATACTCTGAAACTGAAATCTCAGAATTTCTACAGTTTGAATATTTACAAGAATATTCCTATACTGAAGTAGTCTTCATTTCACAATGGATACAATCTGTCTTAAGTACAAGTCAAAGCAAGGTTATTTGAAGGTAAGTGACTGCATTTTGTATTTGGAAAATAAGTAAAAGCCAGGTATGGTAACACAGACCTGTCATCACATAGCACTTGGAAATGGGAAGCAGAATAATCACACATTTATGGCCACCCTGGACTATATGAGAACTTGTTTCAAAACAAAACCAAAACACAACAACAACAACAACAACAACAACAACAACAACAAAACCAACGGCCGGGAGTGCTGGTGCACACTCGCAATCCCCAGCACTTGGGAGGCAGAGGCAGGAAGACTTAGAGTTCAAGAACAAGCTGGGCTACGTACATAGGAAGACAAACAAGCACACAAAGAAACACAATAGAATGCCATTTAACGTGGGGAAGGGAAGTGAGCGGCTGGAGGTGCAGGTGTGGGAATCATAATGGAGAGGGTGGGAGACCTTCACAACATCTAAAGATGTATGTGTAGGGGTGTGAAAGGAGCTGGAGGAGGTGAGTGGTAGGAAGGTTTACAGAGAGGCAGCTAATAATTCCTAGGTTATTAGAAATGGCTATGGAGGAGCCAGAAACGGGTGTCAGTGAATTCCACAGACCAATGAATGAAGAATTCAGATAATGATGAGTCACATGCAAATTAACTAAGCAAGGGCTGAAGTAACTGATACAGGACACACCTCAGCTTCCCAGGCCACGACATTGTTCCACCCCTGCTGTGGACTAGCTTTTGACTCCTAACTACTCTCAAGTTTGTCTACTGTCGAAGAGCTCACGTTCATCGTGGGGAACAAGTGCTTCTCAGCATTGCTGTGTGTGGTGCTGGAGATGACGAGGACCTTAGATATGCCAAGCGCACACTCCACCGCTGTGCTGGATCTTCAGCCACACCAAGTTATGGCTGCATTTATCAGTGTAAAATTGCAATGGTGATGCTCTGGGAGCTGCGGTGCGGGAAGTAAGACAGGACCCAAGGCCTGTCTTCTGAGTCCTCCATTAGCTTGGCTCCCTTGCCAGTGTGGGAGAACCTCAGATTACCTATTGAAGACTATATGGTACCTCCCGAACTAGCCCCAGTTGGAAAGGGTAGAAATGCATGGCTGCTTGTTATTCTTTAACACACCACATTTCCAAGCTAATCCAATCAATGGCTTGTTCCTCGGTTGTCTTTCCCCACCTCTGTCCCTCCTGACATTCTCGTCACAGGGTATGCTGCTCCTTCAGTCTCCACTGTACACACCCTTCCCACTTCTCTCCCATCCCCTTGCACACATATCTTATTTACCTTCAAGGCCAGTTAAGCTGTGAACTCCATGAAGTCACCTCTAACACCCTTGCAATGTGACCCCTGTTTCTCCTGAACTGCTGCATTTTATCAGTGTGCTACTTCATATTCTACACTATGTCCACGTTCTGGGTGTTCTGGTCATGTCCCTACAGATATGTGTCTGCCCCACAACAAGCAAATACTATATAATTATCTTCAGACTGGACTGAGAGGCAGTCCTTAGCAAGGACTTCATCATATACTGTAATGTATTTCACCTCAGAAAGAGATGCTGTTATTTGGTGTTACCTCCCTCTAGCACATCCACCTACACTGTTGATTGATAAACTTGCAATTGGGACACAGGAATTGCTAGAATACATGGGTGATTTGAACACCCCACAGGCAACTGCCTACAGAATTCTGTGTGCATGCTTCTTCAGATGGCTTAGCAGGTGTAATGCCAAGGGTCTGGGCAATCAGTTCTGACTGCTAACCATGTCTGTAAAGTGTCTTGCTCTCTGGACTGCTTGTACAATCATTGACAATATACTTACTTTCATTTCTGCTAATGCAACTGAAAAGAGCATTCTGTAAATTAAAGAAAAACAAACAAATTAACAAACAGAATTTCTAATTTTATTCCATTTTAGAATTCTATGGAAATCAGGATATCATACTTTTTAATTATTTTCTAAGTGCAAGGCTGAAACATAGACACTATGAAACAACTTTCTAGTTAAAAAAGTAACCATCATCTAATGCGTGGTGGGGATCACTCTGAGCTATAAACTGACATTTGACAAGCAAACAAAGCTCAAGTGAGATGAATTAATGTGATTAGGTGTGTATGTGGAGGGGATCACAGTGTATTAATTTCAATTTTTTCTTGTAGAATATGAAATATTTTCTAGAAAATAACATAATAAAGGACACTCAGAGACATACATTATTTCCTGTAACCACTATATTTTGGAGTTGGTGTGACCTCAGACATTACCTGTAATTGTTCTCAAATATGACTGTGCAGTGGAATCACCCAAACTTCCCCGCCCACCCTAGATAATAGAAATGTACATTTTACACAAAGTTTCAAAGATAGTTTTCATGTGACCAGAATTTGGAAAACTCCCTAGCTTTCTACAGAGGGGAAGCACCCCTCAGCAGAGGAAAGATACTGCACTAGAGCCCAGAAGTTGTCCAAAGCAAGCCTGATATCAGAATCGATGTTTCTAGAAGTCTTGGATTGTTGTTCAAAAAGACCCACCCTGTATTAAGTCATTGCTTGAAAAAAGAGAAAACGAAACAAAAACTTCTTGTCCCCAGCCCTTCAAACATCCAGGCTTGTCAGCTATGAGTTAGTACCACTCATAACTGGAGAGCAGACTGAAATAAATGAGCATCTGTACAATACGAGGGAAATCAGATGTACCCTCACTGTCAAATCCAGCTAAGTGACTGAGCTTTAGCTGGGCACCGCGGCGCCTGCTTATAATCTCAGCACTTGGGAGACTGAGGCAGGAGGATCTTGAGTTGGAAGCCAGCCTGTGCTACACAGTGAGTTTTGAGAACTTGTCTCAAAAGACCACAGGAGAGGCTGGGTGTGGTGGTGCACACCTTTAGTCCCAGCACTCAGGAGGCAAAGGCGGAGGCAGGTGGATCTCTGAGTTTGAGGCCAGCCTGGTCTACAAAGTGAGTTCCATGATAGCCAGGGCTACACAGAGAAACCCTGTCTCAAAAAAAACCAACCAAACAACAACAACAACAACAACAAAACACCAAAAACAAAAAACAAAAAAAACGACCTAAACAAACAAACAAACAAAAAACCCAAGGGGGGGGGGTAACCACAAAGATAGCTTCAGAGATTTTCATGGGATGGTGGCCACCGCCTGTGACCAGCCCCAGAGGCTCGGGTGCGGGGTTTGTCACTAGTGTCAAGGCAGCTTGAACTACAGAGTGAGTTTCAGGTCAGCCTGGGCTACAGTGTAAGGCTATGTTCAAATGGCCCAAAGGAAAAAGTCCCTACATTGCTGGTGAAGCTGCATTGCATCCACTTTCTCTACCTAAAAATACCCTGTTGTAGGAATACGCCTCAGTGGAGTTCTTCATTTCAAGAAAAAGTCAGTTAAAAAGCAAACACACAAAGCCCAGGCCTCATCGGAAGGAATACTGAATTCCTCCAGTAGGAGTGATTTCTGCTAGAGCTGGTAGATCACTACCAATAGTGGGAAAGTAAATATGCTCTCAGTGTTCTTCAACAGTGAGCTTGTTTATGTCTCTTCACCCATGTTCCTGTTTTATCGTGACTTTTCATCTCAGACAACCCTCCACTGGGTTCACCAGCCTCAGGAACATTTATAAAATAAATGATCAAAATCAATATTGAAAAGTAGTCTGCAGAGAAATAGCTCTCATCAGGGGTGATTGATGCCTGGAGTCATTTTCTGTTATCGAAAGTGGGGTGGGGTGGGCATTAATTAGCATCTAGTGAGTAGAGGCCATAAATGTTGCTAAGTACAGGCCAGATGTCCCTGGTCTCTATGGGTCCAGATGGCAATGTCAATCACACCAACTCTCAGGAACTTTGCCTTAAGGCTTATGAATTTGTTCAAGCTAGATTTTTAAAATTTGACCTTATAAGTAAAAAAATTATCACTTCTAGGTTAGTCTTGTGATCACTTAGCCTAAGAGGAAGACACTAAAGGAAAGCCTCAAGTATCAGAGATCATCTAATTCAATGTCTTTATTCCCTGCAGCCACAGACTGAGAACAGAAGGGAGAAAGAGCTGCAGACTCCAGTCTTCCCCACATGGCAAACAATGGCATGCATGCCAAGTCTCGCCTGCACTTGTTTATAAAGCTTTATTGAAGCGCAGTCACACCCATTTGCTCATATATCTTACATGGCTATGTCATGCTATCCATGCGGTGATGGTAAAGTTGAGCAGACAAAGACCATATGGTCTGCAAGCCTAAAGTGGACAATCAACTGGCTTTTTGCAGAGAGTTTGCAAACTGCTGAAGAAAAAGAAGTGCAAAGCTGTCTTCCTTGATGACACCTGCAGGGTACAGAATGTTCCCCAAGCAACTATCATTTCTCTTAATGTTCAATGATAGAACTTTCACACATAGGTTTTCCTGAATATGTTGAATGAAAACTTGATATTTTACACAGAAGCACTATTAATGTTAACAAATACTACTTCTACATCTGTACTCATTCTATGGTTTAAAAATATGTTCTGCCTTGGGCTGGAGAGATGGCTCAGTGGCTAAGAGCACTGGCTGCTCTTCAGAGGACCAGGGTTCAATTCCCAACACTGACACAGCAGCTCACAACTGTCTGTAACTCCAGTTCCAGAGGATCTGGCATCCTCACATAAACACACATGCACAGGCAAAACACCAATGCACAGAAAACAAATAAATCGTTTAAAAGTAAAATAAAAATGTTCTGTCACTTTAGTGATGTAGATGAGCTCATCAGACTTTTGCTACGCCCATTTTGATTTTATAGACTGATCATATTTGGCTTTGATAAAAGATTCCTTCATTTGTTGTAAGTAATTCTTCATCCTTTCTTCCTCAGGCTGTCCTCAAACTCGTACTCCTCCGGCCTCCAGTTTCCAAGTGCAGGGTTACAGGGCCTGTCACCATGCCTGATTATCAGTAACTCTTTTAGCTTCTTGAGCTATTGTTGATTATTAATAGGACTCAAGACATATGTAGGAGTTACAGCATCAGCTCATAATTACTTCATTTTTTAAAATCATTCTGGTGTCCTAGCTAATCTATTAAGTCTTTGAAATGTCTGATCGCCATCTGGTGGCAAGAGCAGGAAGTAGGGGTTTACATTAACTGGTGTGGAGCCCTTTCTGAGACCACCACACCCATGGTACCTCCGCTGAATCCTCCATCTTACTTACAAACAGATAAAGACTACAGTGCTACTGAAGTGAGCGTGTACCACCACCTCAGAAACCCAAGGAACACGTCAGTGTACTAGGACTGACAGGTTGACCATCTCAAAAATAAAACCCACCGAAGAAAGCACTATCACCCAGTACAGGCAGCAGCTTGGCTCATGCGGAGTCTTACCTGCTGTGACTTCTTTCTCCCTAGGCTCGGTTCCCCTCCAGGTCCCAGTGTGTCCCCAGCAGGTTTCTACAGTGTACTCACTCACTGTGTTCTAAGTCTATGTGTATTTCTCTTCTCACACACTAGACCACAAGCTTTGGGCAGACAGTGGCTCAATCACTGAGCAAGTTCCCTACACACACTGGTGTGTTAGCTCAGTGTGCATCATCAGGCCAATGAGAATTAAGTAAATGAATACAAAGACAACTGCAGAGCTCTGCTCCAGGAACCCAGAGTTCTGTAGTAACTAAGATACACTTAGGAGACAAATCTTTTTTTTTCTTTTAATGGCTTCCAAAGGGAAGTAATACTTTTATTTTTAAATTTTTTTGTTTTTGTTTTTGAGACAGGATCTCTCTACATAGCTCTGGCTGTCTTGGAACTCAGTATGTAGGATCAGGGAGCTTCAAACTCACAGAACGTTGCCCACCACTGCCTCCTGAGTCCACACACACCCGGCAGTAGACAAATCTTTAGGGTTTAACAGCCTGTGATCCATGGGAGATGTTGAGAAAGAGAAAAGGGTAGGCAAGATCTGTTGGCTCTTGGTTACACCTGGGAAGACTGCACTCAGCAACTCAGCAAGAAGTGTAAGAAAGATGACAAGTATCTGTTTCGGAGTGTGTGTGTGTGTGTGTGTGTGTGTGTGTGTGTGTGTGTGTGTGTATGAACGCGCAAATGGGTGTTATTTTATGGGAGGAAGGAGAGAGAAGGAGAGTAGTGAATACCAGAAAATCAGTCATTAATTGGGTTGGTCAGGTGTGGTGGTGCATGTCTTTTAGTGGAGCTCTGTTAGTTTGAGGCCAGCATGGTCTACATGGCAAGTTCCGGGGCAGCCAGGGCTACACAGTGAGATCTTATCTCAAAAAGAAAGTTAGCAGAGAAGATTCTGGAACCGTCATTAAATAGGAGTAATTGAAGCTATGGAGCCTGGGCTAGGGAAGTGGCTCAGCGGTAGAGCGTGACACCCTAGGTTCAACTCCCAGTACCACCAACCAAGTAACAACAAACTACGAGAAGACGAGACACCCAGTGGAAGACCATTTAAGACACGACAAGATCACAGGCTAGTCTGACGTGACCAGGCCCTTCGGGACACACTTACTCCGCTGAGGTATGAACTGGAAAGAAAATGAATCGGTAACAAGGAGACTAAGTAGGAGTTGCTCCCCTCTTGGGGCAATCTAAATGACAGAATGGAAGGACACACAAGTGCGACCCCAGCAGGTCTTACTATCCTAAGCCAGTACTGCAGGACCTAACAGGTTTCGCTCTTTTTGGAGCTCATCAGCTGCAGGTAACGGCTCAGATCCGATACTTACACCTACGATGAGATTCACCATTCCTAAAGCTTCCCACACAGCCTGCTATTTACTATGCCCCAAGCACTCTTGACATTTCCTCAGTGTTAACTGACACACATTTTCTGTTTAGGTCCTTAAGGCTTTATGAAGGCAAAGTACCCTCAAAAATCAGAGGGTACTTTGTGCATGTGTAGGAGAGAGCGTACACGAGCTAGGGATGGAGCCAAAGGCTCCTGAGCCACATCCCCACCCAGCCTGTATTATGTTGTTAAACTAGCTAAGGCTGAGTGGGTCAGGGACAGCACAGCTGCCCAAAGCTCAGGGTGTGACCTGCCACACCAGAAGCACCACAGCAGATTGCCATGCCACCACAGCTTAGGGACCCTCTGATGGCTGTGAGCATGGCTGGCCTAACCCTCACTGTTCCCTTAGACCACCTCCCACCTCCCTTCCTTTATGCCTAACACAAAGCAAATCTAGAGCTCAGGCTGATTTGAGAAAAAGGAACAAAATTGTGATCGATCCAAACACATCTTCAAGCATACATTTTACTGTACCACTTGCTGAGGACACAGTACAGTCCTAGTAGGCATATACAGACCCGCACTCAACACTGGCATCCAGGGGCCGAGTGAAGTGCATGCTAACTGACCATAGTGGTAAAGGCTGGTGGAGGGCTATATATACACATTTCCTTTCTAGGCAAAAAACATCACTGGTAACATCAGGAACGCGGTGGCTGTGGCACATGAAATGGAAAAGACTTGATTATGTGCTGTTCTGAACTGTGAACCATGTGCATATTCAAAAAATACAGTTTTACACATACCTGCACTGTGCCATGCCTAGCTCTGTGCCGGCGGTGGTGTGCACAGCTGTGACTGGGGCTCACCTTTGGTTTTGTGGTATAAGAGCCTCTGTGCTAACTTTATCTTAGCATTCTCACAGAACCAGTGGCCATCGGCAAAATGACTTGTTGTACTAGCAATTGTTTGACCCAAAATTCTTGTCTTAAATTTTTAAATTATTGTTTTTATTATTTTATGAGTGTTTTGTCTGCATATATGTATATGTACCACGTGAATACCTGGTAACCCTAGAAATCAGCAGAGGGTGTCAACTCTGTGGGGTTGGAATTACAGATGTTTGTGAACAGCCATGTGGGTCCTGGGAATCAAACTCAGGTCCTTTGCAAAAACAACAATGCTCTTAATCACTGAGCCAACTCTCCAGCTCCTTAAACCTTTTTTTTAAGGCTAATATTCTGAGAAATACCTCTCCCTGGCTTTTCCTCGTTGTCACCTTCTTTAAAGGCCATCAGAGAACTAGAGTGCAGAAAGCGCCAGTCCTGGAGCCTGTAAGAAAGCCTAGAGCAGAAGCTGAGAGAGGAGGAGGCAAGCAGGAGCATGGAGGGCTGAAGGCAGCTTGGAGCACTACCCTTCAGTGGTGTGGACATCAAACGGGAAGGCCACATGCTAGGACAGGGTCAGGGATCTGACTTTATTTTACAGTGTGACATGAATTCACAGATCCTGAACTAAAACCTAACTCATAAGCCATCACCAGGTCTTTGGACATGTCACTACCCTCACATCATTTTAACAATGTTTATTCTGATAATCAAGGAGGAAAATAACAATAATCAAAAATTCCAAAAGTTAGCAGACTGGTATCCAGAAGAAAAGGTTCACAGATAAACTGTGGACAAAGACAGTGCAAAAACTGCGGGTTGTGTCTCCTCAGCCAGCACACACTACACTGGCTGTGTTATGGCTTACAACATCTGTTCCGACTGTTGTGGGATATTAGTTTAAGATGTGTTACGTTTGTGTATGCTGTGGAACATTTGTTTAATAATGCAAAGATGTGTTGCAGTCTTCTATGTTGCATTTATTTAACTCTGTGAAGCTGTGTTACTTTGCCTGTCTAAAACACCTGATTGGTCTAAAAAAACAGCTGAACAGCCAATAGCTAGGCAGGAGAGGGAGAGGCAGGGCTGGCAGGCAAAGAGAATAAATAGAAGGCAAGAAAAGGAGAAGGAGAGGAGGACTCCAGGGGCCAGCCACCCAGCTATACAACCAGCCACAGAGTAGGAAGTAAAGAAAGGCATATAGAATAGAGAAAGATAAAAGCCCAGAGGCAAAAGGTAGATGGGATAATTTAAGAAAAGCTGGTTAGAAACAAGCCAACCTAAGGTTAGGCATTCATAAGAAAAAATAAGTCTCCATGTGATTGTTTGGGAGTTGGGTCCCCCAAAGAGTGAAACAAAACAAAACAAAACAAAACCATCTGACTGCTGGCGCCAAGGACTTTCCAGTCTTTGGGTGCTCTGATGTTATTTCAGGTTCTAGCACTGTGCACCATGAGCCTTATCATGACCTATCCCATACTTCCGGCTGGCTCAAGGACCATGCTTGTGAAAAAAAATCAGGAGAATCTAGAATTGAGAATGCCCATACCATGTGAGTGTGAGTCTGTGGGAATAATCAAGTTAAAGGTTGGTTTGGGTAGCTCCTAGAACAAAGCTTGGTGATCTCACTCAAATATATGTAATTCTCAAAGAAGTGTTATCTGAAAGTGTTTTTTTAAACATTTATTTGCACATGTGTTTAATTGTGTGTATATGTGTGGGTGAGTGCATACCACAGCATGAGTGTAGAGGTCAGAGGTCAACTTACAGAAGTGGGTTTTCTCTTTCTCCCACTTGCATTCCGTGGGTGGCACTCAGGAAGTCAGGCTTAGCAGCCAGCACTGCTTTCCCAATCAGTCACCTTGCCAGCCCAGGAGCAGTTACATACCGAAGGACGTACTCTTCCCAGAGATTCTCTCAGACAGAGACCAAATGAGAAAGGACCACCAGTCAGATCTCTCATTCTCAGCTGAGATTCCCTCTGCAGGAAATTCTACAGGGCATGGTGGCACATATCTTCAATTCCAGCACTTGGGAGGCGGCAGAGGCAGGCAGATCTCTGTGAGTTTGAGGCCAGCCTGGTCTACATATTGAATTCTAGACCAGCCAAGACTTCACACACACACACACACACACACACACACACACACACACACACACACGCACATGTAGTGAGTGCAGATCAGTGCACATAGGATGTGAGGACAACCTCTGGTGTTGAGTCTCACCTTCCACCCTGTTTGAGACAGTTTCTGGTGGTTCCTCAGTTGCGTATGTCAGGCTAGCTGGGGTGTGAGCTTCTGGAGATTCTCTGTCTCCCATTTTGCCATGGTAGCACTGGAGTTACAGACACGCATGCTCCTGTGCTGCCTTTATCTGTGTATTCAAACTCAGGTCCTCATGTCTGCACAAGCATTAGACTCCCTGAACCGTCCTCCAGCCCCACTGCATTTTTAGTTAGCATACAGATAGGCTTCACTGTGACAGTGTCACACACACACACACACACACACACACACACACACACACACACACACACACACGCATGCGCGCTTGTGTGTATGTATCACTATAGTTTGCTATTACTTGTCCCCTGCTCAGTCAACCCCACTCCCTCCTCTCCAGCTACTGTAATGTTGCATTACTTCCTGAAATCTTTGTGGACACAGAATTCTAGGTTGACAGCTATTTTCTTTCAGAACCATGTAAACATTGTCTTTTGGTTTCTTTTGTTGCTACTGAGAAATCAGCTGTTGGTCATCTTTGAAAGAGAAGGTTTTTTTTTAAGCTCTTCTTATTGCAAGTTTTTTGTTTTTTTTAATGATGTGTGTCTATGATGTGTGGACAGGACAGATTGTAGCCTGGGATGCTTGAACTCACTATCCCGCTGAGTATGAACTTGAACCCATGACCCTTCCTCCTCTACCTCAGAAGTACTGGGATCGCAGAAGAGGAACTTACCCCAGCTTCCACTATATTTTTATTTATTTAATTAAAATTTTATTAAATTCTTTCCCAACTCTACTTGCTCTGTGTATTTTTAGGATTACGTTTCTTAACCATATTAAATATTTTTATGGTCTGCATGTGATCATTTCTATAGCAGAAATGCCTTGAGGTCTAATTCTATTCACTATTGTCCTTGCTGGCTCTTGTCTGATGACCTTGTTTTCAAGTGAGTTTTGTGATTTTTTTAAAATTGTGAGTTGCTTATTTTCCTTAGAATTTTATCTGTGGGAGTTCTAAGTCTGGAATAAAAATCCACTCCTGCAGAGAAGATCTGTGTTACTTGTCTTAGGCATCTAAGAAAGAACTACCCTTTAGAATAATTTTTGATACATTCTCAGCTGGAGATTTTCTAAGCATCCACTTTACATGAGTGAGGCTTCAAAGTCAAGTTATTAACACCAGTTTTCAAGAGAACAACATTGAAAGAAGCAATATGTTCCTCTACAAAAGAAGGAGATGAACACTTTTTTTGTTACCCCATATTGCAAGTACAGCCCCTTTGGAACCAAATTTGTTGGTGAGAAAGGGAATAGACCTCAATTGGGTTTTTCCATCTTTAATAGGTACCAAAATCTATTCTTTGACTTCCAGGTGTGTGAGACAATAAGGCTATGAAAATCGACTCAGCAAATGTCACTGTCCTCAAAACTAATGGCTTCCCAGTGGCTCGGCAGATCTCTGTCCTCACTCAGTGGTGGCTTGTGTATTCCATCATTTCAGTCTGCCCTAATGCCGGAAGACAACAACCTAGAGAGTACCTTCAAGCACAGGACAATAGTAAGAGTATTCCAGGTCAGTAGGTTTAAACGATTAGTTGATTATTCTTGAACACTGTCTTTTATATCCAATCCATCATGACAAACCCTGTTAATGATTCTTCATTTAAATCTCTGACTTCCTCCCCTCCACCCTTCTTTAAAATGTTGATTCTTTAAAAAGTTAGTTGCATGCCGGGTGGTGGTGGCAGTGCACGCATTTAATCCTAGCACTTGGGAGGCAGAGCCAGGCGGATCTCTGTGAGTTCGAGGCCAGCCTGGTTTATAGAGAGAGATCCAGGACAGGCACCAAAATTACACAGAGAAACCCTGTCTCAAAAAACGAAAAAAAAAGTTAGTCGCTTTTTACATAGGTATACAGAGTCCTTAATGTCTCTTTGGCAATGGAATATAATAAAATCTTACAAATATAAAAAAGTTACTTTTGTTTATGTATTGTGCATACATAGTTGATCACAAAATTCTTTACCACTCAGCACTCTAATGAAATAAACTACCCTATACTATTGGAGCGCGCACACACACACACACACACACACACACACACACACACACACACACACACACACCTACCTTTCTACTTAAGACTGGACAGGTTATAGTGGCACACCCTTTAATTCCAGCACTCAGGAGGTAGAGGCAGGCAAATCTCTGTGAGTCTGAAGCCAGCCTGGCCTACATAGTAAGTTCCAGGCCAGCCAGGGCGACATAGTGAGACTGTCAAAGTCTGTCCTCTTTGCCCCTTGCTTGCATTTTTCCTAGCATGCTTTTGGTCCATAGTCTTATTAACTACACCAATTCATCACTGTTCTGTTAAGTTTTTTTGTGGAACTCCCAAAATACTGGCTCTACTTATGATTTCCTAAGTCCTCATGCATGCAGGATATATTTAGAATAATAGTTTTAGGTTTATTTATTATATTTTATATGTATAAGTTTATGTATGTATGTGCACCACCTGCATGTCTTGTACCTGGAAAGGTCAGAAGAGGGTGTCAGAGAAAGTTATGTATGGTCATGAGCCACCCTTTGGGTGCTGGGAATTGAACCCAAATCCTCTGAAAAAGCAATAAGTGCTCTAAACTGCTGAGACATCTCTCTAGCCCCAGTATGTATTTTAATTAATCTGACTTAATTAGATACAATCCTTTATTAATGAAGTTAGGCTATAAACAGTTTAATAAAATTTTGTTTTGTGTCTTACCATGTGTCTCTGGCTGGCCTGGAACTCATAGAGAGCCATATCTCTGCCTCCAGAGTGCTGGGATTAAAGGTGTGCATCACCATGCTCAGCTAGTGTTTTGTTTTGTTTTTTGTTTGTTTGTTTTTGTTTTTTTGTTCTGTTTGTTTGTTTGAAGATTTATTTATTTATTTATGTATATGAGTGTTCTATCAGCTTTATGCCAGAAGAGAGCATCAGATCCCACTATAGACGGTTGTGAGCTGCCATGTGGTTGCTGGGAATTGAACTCAGGACCTCTGGAAGAACAGCCAGTGCTCTTAACTGCTGAGCCATCTCTCCAGCTCCCTCAGCTGGGTTTTTAACTTACATCTGACTCTTAAGTCTATACTTTTTCTAGTTAGAGATAAAACTACCTCTCAGAATTCCATTAATAGTGTTGATGTTCATTAGGAGCTGGACTCTACAAAATCTGATGTAACAATGCTTTATATTTAACTGGATTCTCTTAGGTTGGTTTGAATAAAACAGAATCTTAAGTGACACTGCAATTTATAAACTTTATTCACTTAATAAATTTCCTAGGAAATCCCTTTAAAGGAACCAGGAACAGTTTTCCAATAAAAATAACATGCTCTTTCTGAATGTAATGGCCCAGTCTCTGAATCTACTCAAACCACCTAAGATCTGTCCTTCAGGGTCAATGTAGCACCTGAGAACACAGTGTGTAGGAATTCATCCTATGGCCACCCCAAGGTCAAGGAAAAGATATTAAAGACCCAATTTGCAAAACTATTCTGATGTGAACAGAGAACCAGCAAGCTAAACTAGACTGTACTATACCAAATTTACCCAATTCACCTTAGAGCTGTTCACAAACGGTCGGTCCCATCTGTAGACTAGACTTCAGTTGGGATTTGCTTTGGGTGTGTAATGCAGAACCAGTTTCCTGAATTAAAGAGCTGTTGCTTCTCATTATTTCTAAATGATATGTAAGAAATCAAACTGAGTTTTGAATTATGTTGAATAATTTGAGCTTGTAATACAAAAATAAGGGACAGACACATCCTATAGACTTTTGAAAAATGGTTGCTTATTAATTCTAGGCCAAATAAAGACAGGCAGGCAGGGAAGCAATCTGTTCTTACGTCTACTGTAGCACAGTGTTTCTCTCTCTTACCTTCCTGTCTCGTCCTTCATCAACACACACTGCAGACTTCCTAGGGCAATGTAGAAATCCAAACAAGAGAAGGAAGCACACTAAAGTAATGGAGGACAGGCTACAGGAGATGGACAGGGTCAGACATCATGTGGAAGAAAAGAAGGAATTGTCACAATTAGCCACTTGTTCAAGCGAAACCCAAAATGGTCATTTCAAAGGTAGAGGTAAGAAAAACATCTAAAAAGACCCTTTACTTCTTTATAGCAGGCTCTTTTCAACAAGAACAGAGGGAAGCTGAAGTTAACTTGGAAATTGGTTTTCAGAGACCAGATGTAACTTAGCCAACAGAGCAAAGGGACAAAGGATAAATAAGACTCTCCATCTAAAACTGTTAATGAAGAGGTATAATTATAGACTTTGAGAAAAGAAAAAATAACCAGAACTTTAATATAGAAGCAGCCAGGAATTACTCTGTTTCTCCCAAACACATAGACTGTTAATATGATCCTCACTGTTTAGATAGTAATGTGATGAGTGAGACATGTATTCAAGTCTCTTAATTACATGACCTTACACTCTGGAAAGTAATCCCAGTGTCACACTTCATGATGTAGGAGTTCTGCACCTTTGCACAGGCAAACTCCTCTGCTCCCACTCTGTTTGGGAACACCCATTAGGGAACACAGTGCTGGAAACTCATCTCGGGAAACAAGGGTTTCGGGTCTGTAACATTTCCTAAATGCAGCTGTGGACGTGTGGAGTGCTCATAGGGGCAGCTTAATTTCCTTTGTTTCTATTTCTTCTTATACAGGCAGTTTATAAAAATGGACACCAAGATGGGTCCGCAGATAGGCAAGAGGTAAAAGAGGATACAGAATCTATGAAAACTGATTTTGGAATCTTAGTACAACCAGTGGCTTTGGTAAGAAAATATTATAGATGAAATCTTTAAATGAGAGATTTAAAGCATTTCTTTAAAATTAATACTTAATTTCAACAAACCTCAAAGTCAAAACACTAGAGAAAGTAAAAGATGTTTTTATCAAGGCTAAAATTTCTGCTAAGTTAGAACACAATTTGTCTAAAAATGAATTAATTTTTTTAAATTTAAGTGATTTTGTCAGTTCTGAGAACACTGGAATATTCTATCCAAATTTGTTAAATAAGACACATACCTCATATTCTTTTCTGCAAACTTTGGAAATATCATTCTTTGAAGATGCCTAAAAGCAAACAAAAATCTTCATTAATTTACTATGCATGCTATTTATTTTTACAGGACAAAAAAGAACACAAATTAGTATATGTTAATTGTTGGTATACTATTCTTTATTTCATCTAGGAAAGCATCATACTCAAATATTTAGAAGTTCCTAAAATACAACAAATCTCATGTAATGTTTAAAACAAACAGCACCCCAGGCCTTACTCAATATGCAGGAGCTCCGGGCTAAGTTTATGTTTCAATCTCACATAACAACACAGTTCTTTTGTTATTTGGAAACCAGATGACTTTGAAGGAAATGTAAATCAGAAGCCTTTTAAAAAGCTGAATTCCACTCTGGTGAACTTCTTGTGAAGCTCTGCCAGGGCACTTACATTTTGCTTGTTCTTTAACCCTTCATAGTCAACATTTGGTACTGACTCTCCTGAGTCAATTCCCCCGAAAAGTACCACAGAAAATGGAGAGC
>CABHPR010115909.1:0-56442 GCA_902168415.1 Peromyscus melanophrys | reverse complement strand
CCCCCCCCCAAAAAAAAAGATACTACTCATTTTATTTTCACATTTATCTTTCCCATTTTATATACTGGTAATATGAGT
The DNA here is from genome assembly GCA_902168415.1 of Peromyscus melanophrys. NCBI lineage: Eukaryota > Metazoa > Chordata > Mammalia > Rodentia > Cricetidae > Peromyscus > Peromyscus melanophrys. The sequence continues at coordinate 56,364 of CABHPR010115909.1, read as the reverse complement.
TTCATTTAGTGTTTATCAGAAGAAATTAGAGCAGTCATAAGACCAAGATTCATACACAGACTAATATATACATATTTTCAGGGTAGGAGATCAAACCCAGAATTTTAATGATCATAGTGGTAAAGTATTCTATCATTGAACTACATTCACAGCCTCAATACAAGTATTTGTACTAAGAATTTGGGAGTATTGTGTGTTAAATCAATAAATGCAAGCAAATGTAAAACATCAAACTGCAGACTGTTTAAGTCCCCATTACAGCATGAGCAGGATGGAGAAGAACACAGGCAGGTTTATCCAAGTATAGACGCTGACCCAGTAGAGACAGAGTAAACAGAGGCTGTCAGATATGATCCAGGTCCTTCCAAGCAAATGTTGCCTTTAACCTTGATATATATTCCTTGGAGAAAGCAAGAAGGCATTGAAAAAAAGAGAAATTATCAAGTAGTTGTTGAAATCCATAGTCAACCTGCCTTGGATAAAGATCTGAATAATTTGAGAAGAGTTTGTAGAATGAATATAAGAGGCAGTCATGGAATACAGTGGATTTTTCCATGCCTGATGGTTTGGAGCATGCCTCAGTGCCTCAGACTCTAGTATCTCTTGGTGAGGTCAGCATGTGTTTATCATGCCTCACCTGTCACCCATTGCCGACTTGGAGAGAAAGGAAATGTGAGATACCAGAGTCCATTCTCAAGGTAGAGTGTGGATGACTCGGCTTTCTGCCACTGTGACAGAACACTTAGAAAAAAATAACTGAAAGGACAAAATATTTATTCTGGTTCATGGTTTTACAAGTTTGGACTCATGATCAGCTATGGTGAGGTAAAGGTTAAACACCATGGCAGGTGAGGGACAGCAGCAAAGGTGCTCACCTCACAGCAGTCAGGAAGCAGAGAGAGGGAGAAAAAGGAGAGGGGTGAGTGGGAGGAAGAGGGAGGATGCAAAATACAGCTTCTAAGAATATGTTCTCCAAGGACCACTCCCTTCAGCTAGTCTCAAAGCCCTGAAGTTTCTACCACTTCCCAATAATGCCAGCAGCTTGGGTCTGAGCTTTCAACACACGAACCTCCATTGGGCTATTCCAGATCCAAGCGATGACAGATAACATCTGCAAACTGATCCAGGAGGTGAACACTACAATTGTTTGCTGTCCATTCTATTCCTCCTCACACCTGCTACGACCTTCTAAGGCTGAATACACACAGGAAAGGGGATAGGCCAGCAGGGAGACAATAATGAGAATGCAGCATTCTCCTCCTAAAAACCTAGTGGAAAGGTCCAAAATGTAGTCAATGACAAAGAAACAAAGAATCCATCAATGCATTTTTATACAATAAACTCAAAAAATTATAGCAGAGAAGGAAGATAGACAACTCAAGGAATTAATTTATTTTAAAATCCTGGTCTAAGGAGGTTACTTTTGAAAGAGATATAAAGCATACACCTTGGCAACTGCTTGTAAATATTCACATGCCCATACCCAGACTGCTAGCTAGCGGCAGCACCAGCAGGGAGGTGACTTCTGGCCCCTCTGCCCTTTAGTCTCTAACAAGTATAACAGTTTTCTAGAAAATAACTGAAACCCACAGTCACAGCTACAATGGAATTCTGAAAAGATAATTTGGGGCTTTCAAATTTCTCGATGAAGAGAACAAATAGTAGTTAATTAATGTGGTCCTAAGAACTCCCCTCTTTTTTGAGCTATTTACATTTAATCGAAAATCTTATTTTTATTTTTCACCTTCACAGTTTTAGTTACCTTAATTGTCATCTGCACTAATTTTCAAATACAATGATATTATAGAATAATATATATAAAAATATAGTTTTATCTAAGTTTCTCTGATACAATAATGATAGGAATAGGCATATAATAAACATTCTTAGAGTTATGCCTCTATTTTGTTTTTTATTGTTTTTAATATAGGGTCATTTTCACAAAAGTGTATAATTTGAGATATCCAATAAATAATTTACATAATTATTTACTAATAATATTTTGGTTCTCTGAGATAAGACAACTGGTCTCAGATTCAGTATATGACACAGCCTCACTTTGCAACTGTGATCCCCATACCTTTAGATCTAGAGTGCTAAAATTTCAGGCATTTGTCACTATACCAGGCTGAGATAATTCATTATTCTGTATCCATTTCATGGTCTTTTCATGAAAAAAAAATGATCTCAGATCTACTAAAATCTGAAGCTAGTAAGAGTTGCTTGAAGAAAACGACAGTGTCTTCATGTAGCCATTTATTATACACAAATAAGTACAGGAGAAGCCAGGAAAGTTAAACACTCAGGCTTGTCTCTTCAGAGGAAGGAGATGTTTGCCTGCCTTCCACCCAGAACCCTGGGAAAAGATGTAGTTTATGTCCTAGTGATCCTTCATTATCTGTAGGGCCAGGCTTCACCCAAATCCCCCAGAATATTACGTTTGTTTATCTCAGACTTTTCTCCCTGAATCTTGAGTATTGCTTCTCAGTTTATAAACCCACCCTTATGAGAGATGTAACTTGTGCTTTACAACAGCCTAAGTGATTTCTGTGTTACCTTAGGGTCAGGCCAATCCTGACTCCCACAGGCATTGTGGTTACCCCAGTCATTTTCTCTAGATCCTTATCTTGAGCACTGCTTCTAAGTCAACAGCACCCATCTTTATGGAAGAATCCACATGTACTTTCTAAAGAGTTTCAATGTAAGCATGTCTTAAGCTTTGTTGTGGACACAAGACTGAGTTAATCGTCTTCAGAAATCTCACCCCTCCCCCAAAATGTGCTGCACTCAAATATGGCTAAAATAAACCATCTGGTATCAGACTCTAGAAGTTTGAACCAGTGATGGCCGAATTCATACTGAACCAGGTTTCATCTTGCCTCCCCTTGGATCATTCTTCTGCTAGTGGTATAGCCTGAAGGAACCCCCACATTGCTACAGTAGAGATGAAGAAGTATTCACTATGTCCTACATCCATTACAGTCTGAGCACTAGTCAACAGCTCATGGAGCAGTTGCATTAACTTGTACTACAGTTTTTAGAGGAATTAAAAGCAATGCTTTAATGGGATTATTATAGAGAAATCCAACTTTTATTAAAGTACGAGGCTAAAGCTAATCGACTAATTTCATAACCAATTCCACATCTTGGTCAGTTTTACAATGTTTTAATGTGGTACTCTTCCCACTCTAATATCATTGTTGTCTTTTGCTGTCTCTCCACATCCATTCCAACTTTCTAACCATAACTTGATTTCCATTCCTAGTCTTTTCTTTATTCTGTAACCCAACTATAAATAACAAGGTCATCATCTATGGGTTGGTTATAGCGATGAATAGTGTCACAGCACTTTCTAAATGCACTCTATCAGCTCTCATTTAGGGTACTTAACAATCAAATAGTTGGGTGTTTTTTTTTTTCTTTTCTTTCTTTTTTATTTGTTTTGTTGTTGTTGTTGTTGTTGTTTGTTTGTTTGTTTTTTGGTTTTTTGGTGTTTTGTTTTGTTTTGTTTATCACTAGTGACCAGCCTGGAGCAATAGCAACAGGGTGGTGGAGGGGTGATTGAGAATTGATTTCCTGAAAGAAGCCATCCAACTCTCTTCAGTAGGAAAGTGGGAGAAAGGGAATGTAGATTTCCTCCCACGACTAACTTCACCCTGCTGCAGCATGACATTAATGTCTCTACTTGGATCTCTGCCAAATTTTTGTCTATAAAAAAATTGTAGCACTTGGACAACTTGTTCACTATTTCTGCTGCTCCCAACTGTAGTTATATAAAACTACACCCACCTATGGTTACTCATACCTGGAGGCCTCCTCTTCCCTGTAGGAAGAGAGGTGCTACATAAAAGCCATGAATAGCTCCTGCACAGGAGGCCCACACATCACTGCTGTTGCTATATTTCTAGTGATCCCTGAGAAAAATCAGCATATTGTATGAATTATCAAAACCAAGATTAATACACAGCAGACAGTAGCCTTTGCCATGACTGCATTAAAGTTTTAGAGCCAAGGAAACAGACATTGCCCTTACTGGGAATGTGGTAAAGAATATGATTATCAGTATGTGAAACCTATATTAGAACAAGATTACAGAGTGGTTCTTAAACACACAGAAGAATAGAAAGGATAGGAAACTCCAGCAAGCTCTATCAATGGTCTACACCATAAATTCCATGAAGTCCTGGAGTAACAGAAGATGATTAAGACTCAGGTGAGACTATATCACTTACAGGGCCTCTGTATGCTAGATGAACACACCAAGACTGTGGCTCCATCCCATGGATACCAAGGGTAGGGCCAAAAAGGGAAAAGTCTATCAGTATTTTCTGTCAATGTCCAGATCACATGCCTTAAAAAGAAGCAATGAATAACAAAGAGGTTTGGAGTAAAGTAGGTGTAGAATGGGAAATAGGTCTTCATGATAAAGGGTGCCTGCATGGTTTCTTTTTTTGGGTTGTGTCTCTGGAAGCCAACAGAATAGACTGTAAAGTGAGAAACTCACTAAAAAAACACAGTAAGTAATTTCCCCACATGCGTGAATGAAAGGAAGACTTAACATTCTCTGTGTGGCTTTGATTCTCTTCCCCAAATGAGATATAGACAGGAAATTTTAGTGTTTGAGGAAGATTAATTACATTGTGTGAGGGTCATTTATCTTGTAACCCTTATTGACCTTCATATACAAAATAATTGCTAAGAATATTCAATAGCAACAATATATAACAGCAATCATACAACACACACACACACACACACACACACACACACACACAATTTGTCAGTGGACTTTCTCCTTATAAATCGGCCCCATGCATTATTTTCTCAGCTTTTTTTGGGTGGTGGTGGCGCACGCCTTTAATCCCAGCACTCGGGAGGCAGAGCCAGGCGGATCTCTGTGAGTTCGAGGCCAGCCTGGGCTACCAAGTGAGCTCCAGGAGAGGCGCAAAGCTACACAGAGAAACCCTGTCTCGAAAAACCAAAAAAAAAAAAAAAAAAAAAAAAAAAAAAAAAAGGGCAAAAAAAAAAAAAAAAACTAACAAATATATTAAGTGTATATTTGACAGCACAATTTTTTTAACTCTTTCTTCTCTAGGCTACCACTATTCTTTTCACTCCACACTATTCTTTAATAGAGTACTTTCTGTATATTCCCCTAGATGCCCACTCACTATTCAGTACACACTGACTTATTTTCTGTTCCCAGCTAACCGATCTGTAACATCATTACACCACAAAACACAAATTATCATTTTATTTGACTTTCCCACAGCATTTATCAACATTCTCCAATCCTTCATTCTTAAAGCCTAATTTCTTTGTACCCATAACATCTCGTTCAAAGGACAAACCATCTTACTACCTGAACTTGAAATGCATCCCAGATCTGAAGTGCCTTTATATTCTCCTAGTCATTTTGTCTGAGCAACTTCATCTACCCCCCTTTTCAATATTATTCCTCAAAAGATTGTATCACACAAACCATTTAATTGGAAGAGCCTTTTTACACACTGAGTTCACTAAAATAATACTTATTTTTTCAGTTATTCCTATAATCTATGAAATAGTTATAAAAGTAGTTTATAATGTAGCCTATATTTGCTACAATGTGAAAAATACTAATGCAAAACAATACTTCTACTTGGAATAATAAAAAATGAAGATATTTTCTGTGTGGTTTCATATTTAAGTAACAATCTTGTGTCATTCCTCTGATCCATCTGTGGTTTTTAAGACAGGGTCTCTCACTGGCCTAGACCTCACCAAGCAGGTGAGCTTACTGATCAGCAAGGCCCAGGGATTCACCTATCTCTACCTTCCCAGTGCTGGGACTACTGTTGCATGCTAACATACCCAGCTTTTTGTATATGGGTTCTTGGGATTGAAGGCAGGTTCTCATGCCTACATGGAAGCACTTTACCCATTAAGGTACCACCCAGCACTTGACCAGTTCTCTTAATCCATGAACTCATGAAAGAACAACAGCAGCAAAAGGGAAAAGATGGAAAAGGGAGAAATACAATTATTATTCAGTAGTCATATGTGATAAGATATGAACACAGAAAGCTACACTCTATTTAGACTTGAACCTCGCAGTTTTTATTCAGTATTCTTACTTTAAAAAGCAAATTTTTGCTGCTTCAGTCTCTGTGAGTTCGTATGTGTCTTACTCTGTTGATTCAGAGGGTGTCCTGGTGTCCTCCACCCCCTCTGACTCTTACAGTCCTTTTGCCTCATCTGCCATGGGATTCCCTGAGCTCTGAAGATTTTGACCAAAGCAGCAAAAACAGAGCCTACATGGTTCTACACAAGGTCCGCTACATATATATTTTAGCTATTAACTTCCTGTTTTTACGGGACTCGTGACTGTGGGAATAAGTGGGACTCTGACTCTTGTGCCTGCTCTTGGGATTCATTTCCACCTGTTGAGCTACCGCATCCAAGTTTTATATGAAAGTTTTTGCTTCATCTTATTATATTTTATTTTGCCATGTGTGGCTGCCTTCTCCTAGAAGCCTGATCTTTTCTAATGAGAGCAGAAAGGGAGGGGATCTGGCGGGGAGGACAGTGGTGAGGAACTATGAGGACTGGAAGGAGGAGAAACTATAACCAGGATATATACTGCATGAGAAAAGAATCTATTTTCACTTTTTTAAAAAAGCAAAATTTTGTCATGGCTATAATTTAAATTATTTTCTTAACCTTTAGAATTAAAAAAATAATAATAAGTCACAGCTCATGACAAAAATCAGTTTTAAAGCACTATTGTAAACCTAATGCTGCAGGTTTTAAAATAACCCTAGAAATAAATAGTATTGCTTCGTATTAGAAGGTAAATGAGAGAACATGCAGACAAGATGGCATCAGAAGATTGGCTCCAGAGACAGCAAGTGCAGTCAACAGGAGAGGGGTGAAATGGTCAGGATTAGTAGGGGAAAGTCTGTGTATTCATGTGGGTATTAAAAGGAAAAGCTCAGCTGGAAGGGAGATAGTGTCTGCACTAAGACTAAGAATGAGGAGAAATACATAACGATTCAGGAAAACAGTGCTTCCACCTTACTTGACTCTAACAAAAGACATTTATTATTGCACAGTAACCATAGTGAGAAGATGTCAGAAGAAGCCACAGGTTAAAACTGAACAGATAGGCTTTAACAGTGAGATGACAGGCCATTTTCTCCTTTCACCTCTTCATTTCTTCCACATTTTCTGTCTTAAGAAAGCTATCATTTTACACAACATGCGATTTAATATAAAACATGTAAACAAGAATTCTGATTTTTATGTTAAGGTTTGACTTCATTTTCTAGCACCAAATATTTATTTCTTCATTAAGTGAGCCCTCCACTTCCGTGTCAGCAATGTTGACTTTTCTCAATTACGCTAAAAATCGAAGTCTTATGGTAAAGTTCACACTTGTTCACCTGGTTCTTTTGTTTCTGAAAAGCCATATTATTAACCCACAGTGTTCAATTTTAGTCTGAACAGATGGGGCTGAATTGTGTGGAAAATTTCTCCCTAAATACCCTCCCCACATTAGGAGAGACATATTGTGCATTCTTCCGGGGAATATTTTTAACTAGCAGCAGTCATGATTTTGAATGAGAGTCACATCCATGTAATGCCACAAACAGGCAGAAGGAGTCTAGAGAGGGGAATCTATGCTTCTCTGTCTGTCAACATAGAGCATCTTTCTTAAAGAAACACCTCTTTTGTGTGTTTAGTGGGATTTAGCAAAATCATCTACATTAGTGTTCATAATTAACAAAATGTATAACAAAATTTAATAGAAATCATGCAATGGCCACACGTTCTGTTACCATGGGCGTGTAGGGAATCACAACTCTTCTCCTGTTAAAGAGTGGAATGAAACAAAAATTTGAAGAAAAATATTTTGAAAGTGTACCTTACAGGATGAAATACTGTTGAGTTCATCACTATTCAGCAATGTTTGTGAATTATCATTAATAAATATTCATAATACATAACCTGGAGAACAGTAAAGTGAATGCATATGTAAAAGTTCCAGGAAATCAGAATGTTAAAGCATTCATCTCTCAAGTACTTATCATAATAATCTGTGGATTTGGAAAATTTCCCTTCATTTCCCAGTGCAGTAATGACCCGGATCATCCGAGGCTCGAACCATCATCTCATCCATAAAACAAATGGCCCCATTACAAAATCAGTCCTGTATGGTTCAGTAGTAGGGGCAGAACACTAAGCAAGTGTCAGAATGCTTGGGTATCAACAAATCTACTCAGAAAAAAAAAATAAACAAATGTAAATGTGGAGAGGTCGAGAGGGTTTTGGGTTGATCTGAATGTTCACATACAGAAATTGGGAATGCACACGATGCTTAATATCTTGTGAGCCAAGCATGTATTAATACATCACAGCAGAAGTTCAGATGAGAACAGAATTTTAGCAAACATACATATGAGAAAAGTGATTTTTCCTTGGAGATAGCTGAAATAATAGCGGTGTCCACTATGACAGTGAATTCCAGAGAGCATAGAAAACATCCTATTTACTTTGCCAAATTAAGATGGCATCTTAGTCAGTGTTCTATTGCTGTGAAGAAAAACTATGACCATGGCAACTCTTACAAAAGGAAATCATTTAATTGGGGATTGTTTATAGTTTTAGAGGTTTAGCCCATTGTCCTCATTTGGAGGAGCATGGTGGCATGCAGGCAGACATGGTAGCTAAGAGCTCTACACCTATATCTGAAGACAGAAAGTAGAGGGAGCCAAGGCCTGGCTTGAGCTTCTGAAACTCCAAAGCCCACCCCTAGTAAAGCACTTCCTCCAACAAAGCCACACCTATTCCAACAAGGCCACAGGTCCTAATCCCTCTCAAATAGTAACACTCCCTAATGACCAAGCCTTCATATATATCATCTATGAGAACCATTCCTATTCAAACCACCACAGATGGCTCAAAATCATTTAGAAAGATAAGTAGGAATCTATTGAACACTTATATGGAAATATGTAGGTCAGGTAGAAACATCAACAATAACATTAAAATGGATTCCTTATTAGTGAGATACAGTAAGTGTTGGCACTAACCAACACTGTGATGTAAACACTGCTCAGGAACCCTGCTAAGAACTAAGGACATCCCTACCCACACTACTCAATGAGACTGACAGGTAGCAATTGCCAGACAGTGAAGAGAGTATCATCAATGAGAACATCATGCCATGAGAACACAGAACAAAGGGGCCAACCTGATGCTCTAGGCCGGAGATAATTAGGAAGCAAGACTGAAAAATCCATTAGGACACAGTAAAGGTGTTCCCAAAAGAAGAAATGGCCAGAACAAAGCTGATGTTTGATTAGTGCGTGTTGTAGTGTGTTTAACTAAGCAAAAATGTGTTACATTTGCTTATGCTGCAGAATATTACTTTAGCCCTGTAAAGGTGTATTGCTTTGGTTTGTGCTGCCTTTAACGACGTAAGAATGTGTGTTTGATTATGTGAAGATATGTTGCACCTATTTCACCTTACCTCCCTAAGGCACCTGATTGGCCTAATAAAGTGTTGAACGGCCAATAGCTAGGCAGAGAAAGGAAAGGCAGGGCAGGCAGGGAGGGAGAATAAATAGGAGGAAAAACCTAGGTTAGGAAAAGGAATGAGAGAAGAAGGAAGCAAGAACTAGGGACACTCTCGGGCAAGAAGCCAGGCAGATGCCTGCCAGCCAGACATAGAGAAGCAGCGAAAGAAAGATATACAGAAGTAAGAAAGGTAATAAGTCCTAAGGCAAAAGGTAGAGGAAAAGGCTTATTTACGTTAAAAGAGCTAGTCAGAAACATGCCTAAGCTAGGCTGAGCATTCAAAACTAATAGTAAGTTTCTGTGTCATTATTTGGGAGCTGATTGGTGGCTCAAAAGAAAAACCCAGGTACAAGTGTGACTAAAGCACATAGTTCTCAAGCAGGAGTTGAAGACAAAAGAAATGAAGACAGGAAAGAAAGTGTGGGCAAGTGCTGAAGAGCTCTGTGGATGCCACACTAGGAGTTTGGCTTTTATTTGAAACCACAAAATACCAGGGAGAGACTGACACTAGTACTTTAATTCTTATGTAATTTATGAAAGTATTTTAGGGCTTTCCAAAGAAGAAGAAATGGACACATAGAAGAAATGGATAGATAATATTGATGTGTGTTTAAAGACCACTGAAAATTAAAAAAAAAAATAATGGATTTCAAGAAGAAAAACATTCACAAGGGAAAATGATGAGTATTAACAAACATCAGCACCAGTAAGCATGATGTAGATAGAGATGTGTCTATATTATTAGAAAATAACTCCCAGACAGATACTCTCAATTACAGCCCATACTACGATCCACATATTCGTTGTGATAGAAATTTGTATCATTGTGTCATTCCTCCTTCAGCCGTTAGAACAATACAAACAGAGCCAGAAAACATTAATCACTGACGGAAATGTGACTTTGTTTTACATAAAGTATGATAAAAAACCACAAGGCAGAAAATATTTTGTTGATATTGGTAAGACAATTATGGAGGTTATATACCATAGAGTCCATGCAGAAGAGGGAATAAGAGAGAGAAGGGACTTAAAATATGATGTATTAGAGAACCCAACTTCAAAGGATTTGAGGAAGATTTGTAGTAAGAATATTAAATGGTAATACAGTGAGGTACAGTGATATATACCTGTGATCACAACAATTATGAGGCAGAGGCAGCAATGCAGCTAGTTCTAGGCCAGTCTGGGCAAGAAGGAGGCGGGGGGGGGAGACTCAGAAACTAAAAACAAAAATAGCAATGTTTTTATAATATCACTATGATATTATACTAATTATACTAATTATCTAGGATTTCCCTAAGGCTTTGCACTCTTTAGTTATTACATCAATTTTCCCGTGGTTGATCCTGGAAAGGAAGCAACTTAGTTACATTTTACCTTTCAAAAATGCATACAATTCTTGCATTTCTTTAACATGCTAAGTATTTTCTAAAAGAACAGTACATGTCAGGTACATCAACTAAAGAACTCATGTGTCTCCCCTTGATCTAAGGAGTAATGTGAAAGAGCAAAAGGCTGAGATCTTATGTTTTAATCTCAAAAAGGGAAAAACACATCTTCCTTTAAATTAGGTGCAATCAAAATGTTAGAGAACCTAGTCGGATGTGGTGGACACACTTTTCTAGATACCAAGTAGGATCACTTGATTTCAGGAGTGTAAGGCCAGTTTGGACAGTAAAGGGAGGTCTTATCTCAAAAAATATTTTCTTTTTTATTTTTTTTTTTGCTTGTTTTTGTAAGGTCAGGGCAAAGACTAGAGAACCTGAAGAAAGGATGAGGCTAAGTTTTGTTGTTGTTATTTATTTTTTTCTGATACCAGCAACAAAACTGATTAGCAGAAGCAGTCTGAGAAAGCTCAGATATTGGCCATGGTCTTCTGCCCAATTACAAGAGCAGAGAGGGATTAAAGGCTGCAACTCAAATTACTGTGACCTCATTCCTGATTACTTGTCTTAAAGTCCCAAAAGATACGATTTAACTCAAATCTTATATAGAAAATCCCTATGACAAAAATAAGTTCTAAGGTATCTTTTCAACAGATAAGATACCAACAACCTTAACCAGCCATGAGAAAGGGAACAGATTCTGTGATAGCCAAAATTGAATGGAATTGGGTAATAATCATGTGTGAGTGAGCCTGGGCTGGAATGGCATTCCTGTGAGTGGGGAACTCAAGCCCCAAGAAGGTTCTCTTATACTAGTCAGTCAGGATTTAAGATCTTCCTGCAATTATCTTTCAGGTGGAAGTCTCCTGGTTGCTTAGCAACTGGCACTATGCCTTCATTTCAATGAGCTGTGTTAGCAAGGAGGTCCACTACTTTGCAAGTGGAATGACAGAATTCTTAGGAGTTAAGAAAGTTGTGGTCTTTGGGCAGAGGTCAGAAGAGACCTTATTCTTTCCACATTTGGAGATTAATAAGCTGGTGTGCCTCATATGAGATTTCTTTCATTCTTTCAATTGATTTTAAATTTATCCTGGATCCAAAAGGCAAGTTTTGTTTTCTTTTCTTTTCTTCTTATTGCCTTTTATCATCAAACCAAATAGCACTTAGCTTGATAAACACTGCTCTAAACTATACTGCTAGCAACACCTCATCCCAGACTAAAAATTCAGCCCTGGGTCCACTTCCATCTTAATGAAATTATTTCTTCTTAACTCAGCCTCACTCCCTGGCCAGCCAGAGTGGACACAGACACCAAAGACATGCTTCATCTACTCATTCAAATAAAGTACTAGAGGAGGAAGAATCCTTCAAGCATCTGCCAACATCATTCTCTTCTCTATGCTAGACTTTGCTCAGTGTAAGCAGGTCATTCTGGCTATAAGGTCCCCAAAATTGTCCTTACTTCTATGTTTAAGACATATCTACCTTCTCTATGAGGCTCTCTACTTACTATGAGTTGTGTTTATAATTTCTACCATTCAAAATAACATTCTGCAGCAAGGTCACCCCTTCCCAGCCTTTTAGCCTCTAAATGCTAATAGGGTAAGCTGAGAAGACAGGCAATTAACATTAGGGATTCTGGTCACTGAAATCCCACTACATTATAACTTTCAACCCCACTCCCTCTTTGGATGTCTCAACGGCCTTCTAAAGAGAAAACCTCTGTGTGACGAAGGGTTTCACATTCAAAAACTTGAGTGCCAGCGTGGAAACTGCCATCGGTTACATATTGGAGAATTGAAACATGCATCAAAAGAACAGTATTGAAATACAGTTTCTGGAAAGCTGCTTGAGCTAGAGGATTATGGTGACTATCTCATAGCCCCGCTCCACAAGCACGAGGGTCCCACTATTGTGCATGCCATAGATGCCTGACCGGATGGAGGGTTCTGTCCCTGTGGGTGTAATGACAACACCTGGCTTGCTCCCCAGCACACCTTCCACTTTATTGGCAATTTCCAAAGGGGTCTCCTCCACAATCTCGTGAAAAAAAGCAGTCCCAAGCTTCTGAACTTTGGCCAACTGAAAGGAAAATAGATTAGTCTCCATTACTTGGCACTTCTTCCATTGCCTTGGCCACAAGAAAAGTGGCTAACACAACTGACAGAGATCCACACACAAAGACCTCGTCTATCAGAGAGATTCCACTCTACAGCATACATAGATTCTACAGAAAGCGACTTTATCAATGCTCCTTCCTCAAGGGTGAAGCTTATAGCAGAAACCAGTACATTTGTAGAACCAACACAGGTAGGCACCCATCATCTGGGGTGTGGCACAGAAAATGGACAGCCACAGGTTGCATTGCATGATGTTACAGAATTCATCTGTCTCTTGGAGAACACTGGACTCTAGAGCAATACCACCACCATTTGGACATGGCTCAGGGACTGGATAGTTCTCTAGATGAAGGTCCCTGGCCATGTGCACCACCAGAGACAGGTTCTAGAGCCTAGCCAAGGCTGCCTTGTCTCCCTCCTATTCTGAGGTGTTGGCTAGAGTCGACAGAGAATCTATAGCTAGGTGTATAATTTGACTATTATATTTAAATTATTATTTAAAAAACTAAAGTCCAGTTTGGTAAAGTGAGCTGGAAAGTCCCACTTTCACTTATTTATGTATTTTAATAAACTACAGTCTGCTTTTGTGTGTGAGAATGAAAGTATAGAAGTTAATTTTTATAAGCTAAAATATATTAACAATTTATAAGTGACTTGATTGTTCATATGGATCATATCAAAGTAGATCATGAGAATATAAAGATAGTATAGAGAGAGGTAAATCCTACTACATATGGATACATAAACTACTTCAAGAATTGAATGTAAGCCTCAAGCTCATAATGATGGATGATACAAGTGGGGGAAACATTGTAGACCGACCATGCAGTCTTGAATGGGTGGCCAGGAATATTCAGTAGGTCAAAAAGTACCCTCTGTGAGGAAGGATGATGAGATGGAGACCAGCCGGGCTCATCCTCGAGAAACGTTGGTACTGATGAAAACATAAGAGTCAGAGATAATAAATTCACTGAATCTAGTATTGGAGTGGTGATGATGCCTGGCCCACTCCCAATATTGAATTTTCTGATTTATAATATAATAAATAACATGAAGAAAAAAATCTGTGAGATGGTTTATTTGGAACCATCTAAAATTTGGTTATGTGGCGAGATTTAGACAATCTAGGAAATTTATACACAGAACAAATATTTCAAAGGGGAAATGATAAGAGTTTCAGACAAAAGAAAGAGAGACCGCATAAAAAATAAGAGAAAAATGGTTGCAATTTTGCAACACTGGTTCCTGAGAAAAGCTAATATTTGAGGTAGTGACTAAAGGAAACACGTAGCTGAGGTTTAAAGTTTGATCCCAGCAAACTTCTCCAAAGCTCAAGCCCCAGCAGTGCCCTGGAATGTGGGCAAAACTTCATCTTACAAGCAGGCATCAGAGTCATCACAGATTGATTGAACAGCCTAGCCAAGTGTCAGAAGTTAGCAAGCTCTCAGCAGGTCTTTCCCCAGGGGTCTTGCAGCAGTGAGTCTGTGGGAAGCCCTGCTGGTTCAGAACTGAGATCACACAAGAGTTGTTCTTGGGGTTTTCTCTCTGTTATCATGAACCTAAAATGTAGCAGTTTCAAAAACTGTAGAGTTCCAATAGAGAATTTTTTTTTTCCTTTGGAATTACACTTTGTCTTTTAAAAAGTTATCTTTGAGGGAAAAAAAAGCTATTTGAATATTGAAATTCCACTAGGTCACAAGAAGAAACTGTACATTTCTGAACTAAAAAAAAATTGTTCATTTCTTCTATTTTAATGTCAAATTTGAATAATTCCAAAGACAGAAATTATACTTACCTCTAATAAAAGAGTAAAAGTATTCTTAACGTTATATTAAATAATATAACATTAAACTGATGTCATTCCTGAAACATTAATGAAGATACATAAGTATAATACATTTATTTAGTCCTTCTTATTAAATATTTTAACTAATATTAGCAACTAAAATTATATGGATCACAAAGGCTGTTTTCACTTACTAACTCCCTGGAGGGACATAGGATCGTGTCCATGCTATTCTAGAAGTCACATAGTGGATGTCAATTTAAATTGAGGATAGGATGCATTTATGTACTATTCTAAAAGTGTGAAAAATTCTGGTGAAAAGTAATTACATTCTAAGTGCATTTGAATTAACCCTCTAAATTTAACTTGGAACAAAAATAATGAAAGCTTATTATATGCTCTAATGAGTACAGTTTTATTCCCTGCTGTTTGGAAATGGATCTTAGTTCATGCCAAATAAGTAGATTTTCTGCTGTCCTGCCTCAAGAAGAGAAGGATAAATGCCCTGTGTTCTTTTGAAGATAACAGAAATTCCTAACCATAAGCAATTCCCCACCTGTGCCGACTGGCAGTTAGTCATGAGTTAGTAAATAAATTACCCCATCCCATACTCCCCTCTGTTCCTCCTCTTGCTTCATGGTCATTTCAAGTAACAATAAATTCTTCAACTAATTAATTATATCATGGAGTCTTGAACAAGGTAATGTAAAAGCTGTACTACCTAGGCAATGTTTACATGGTTCCTGAAAGGAAGAAAACCTTTTCCTTTTTCTTCTAGATGGATACATGAAACATGAACATGGTAGTGAGGCATGTTGGAACATACAGGCAAAGGGTACAATTCAAGCATGGGAGAGCAACAACTCAGATTGCTGCCTATGTCCCTGGTCTTCAAAGAGCAAGATCTGCCACATCCATGTCTTCTACTTAAGGACTTTTAAGAAGCAAACCTCTGTCTTCGGTCTGTACTTACTTGCTATGAATTGAAACATTCCTTCCTGGAATGAAGGGGGAGGTTCCTGAGCCCCGGGCAGCTAAGGAAACAGAGGCTAAAGAAGCTCAGGAACCATAAGACTCAGGTCAGAAAGTCCAGACATTACAAGACACACACCTGTATAATTAACCAATAATTTTAAGGGGATGGAGACTCTCTATAATGGTCTGAAATTTGGTCTGGAAGCTGTAGGATTCAGATGCCATGAGTCATCATAATTGCTGTGATGGGCCTTTGAGTTTCCCATTCTCTTGTAACCCCTCACCATGCTTCTGTAAGTAATCTCAGTAAACTAAAAGCTACACTTGGGTCAAAAAGTTGCTTCTGTCTGCCATGGGTATCTTATTCAGGTTGAGTAGAGATTTGTTCACAACTCCCAGAGGAAAAGAAAATAGCACAATACAATGGCAAGTAGGATTTTATCCTCCCCAAAGTGGCTACAGGTCTCTAAACCAAATGTCCCGTGGTAGTAATGATGTTTACTCAGCATAAAGAGTAAATAATGACAAGAGATATTTCTTTGTTGCTTTTCTAGTCGCATAAAGCATTCTTTTGAAATCAGTAACATAGAAATAACGTGTAACTCATTCATCATCTTACACAGAGCAACTCAAGAATAGAAAAAATCCAAACAAATAGCTCTGTTGTGAGATACGAAAGAATACTGGAGAATTTCACTCACACAGTAAACATTCCTTTTCACAAAAGCGAGTTCTTTATGGTGCCAGAAATTACCCTCAAGTAGATGAGGCAGTAGCACACCAGAGACTACTAACGTCCTGAGGAGACATATGTGTTTTTCTTTCACCCAGTAGTCATGCTAAAGTCCTGTGAATGATGTTGGCAGAAAGAATTCTCCTTTCCTCTGTCTCAGCAAAGTTGGAGGACTCCAATGCTCCACAGTCTGTCTGTGAAATGAAGGAAGACAATCATAGTCGACCCTGTGGTACACCATCAAGATTCTTTATAAGTACAGATAACAGCTCTCAACAGCAGAACGAGCTCTAAGCGTGTGACTTGTTTTTCCTCAGGCATAGCATGTATCTAATAACTGTTTAGTGCGAATGTGTTAAATCCCAACCCTCCTTTCCTGAGTAAGACAACTAACATCATGCAGACGGACTTAACCTGTGTCTCAGCAGCAATCACATCTAGTCTCTACGATATTCTCTGATGGAACCATATCAGCACCACAGATGCTAAATGCACCAGTGACACTGTATTTGAACTCTAGTATCCCATTCATCCCAAAGAGAATTCTTTGAAAATGGTAGAGAATTACCAGGTCTTTCAATAACATTTATTTCAAATTGGCATCATAATATCAGAAATCTTGTAACTAGCCATTGATGATCCCTACCCACAATGCTATCTGTTTCCTTGGTAGAGCAGACTGGTCATTGCAGTCATAATCTTCAAGTAATCATGAAGAAAAATGTTAATGACATCTCTGCAAATTAAAACAAAATTGGTTTCCCCGCGCATTCTTGCAACATCCACCTCTCTCTCTAAGACAGAGGTTCTCAATCTTCCTAATGTCTCAACCCTTTAACACAGTTCCTCGTGTTGTGGTGGTCCCCAACCATAAAATTATTTCATTGTTACTTCATAATTGTAATTTTGCTGCTGTTATGAATCATAATCTAAATATCTGTTATACAGGATATCTGATGTGCGAGCCTGGTGGGGTTGTGACCCACAGGTTGAGAACCACTGCTCTGGATGGTTGGAACAGAGACTGGGAGGAAGAGAAGTGAACAGAGAGCATGTGAAGAAAACACAAACTGCACAGAATTATACTAAAAGACAATTTTTGAAAAAAAATGAAAAATGGGTTTTCTAGCAGGTAAATACATCTCCATGAGAACTTCTTACGAAGTCATAATGAGTTGGAAATGATTAGCATTAAACACCAGTCAGGATTGGTGGCCATCAGTCTAACTGATAGCTTCCTGCACTCAGTATCCTTGTAAGCTATATAAATCTCTTTTGTTGTTTGCTTTTAGAATATCTCACACGTTTTTTCCTCAGATGAAATGTATGTGTTTATGCCAAAATAGTCAAGGTGACGTTAAGCTTTGGTTTGGTTTTTGTTTTTGGGTTTGTTTTTGTTTTTCTTTAATTCTCGGTACTTACCTTATACTCCACGTTTAAAATTTTTTATTTCATATTTCCTGAAAGATGGAAAAAAGATTACAAAAGGCAACTGGTAAACTTTATGATCATCTCAGTTCCTGCCGTACCTGACAGTGCTATTTTTCACATCGTCTGGTAGTGTGTGAGTTCTGTGCGGTTCCTCCTTTCATCACAAGTATGTAGTTGTTTCTTCTGAGAACAGCAGTATAACTCATCTTTTGATACTAAGGCAGTGAATATCTGAAATGACTGAAACAAATGTTTCAGTAAAGAACAAGTCAGAGTCATTCATTTATCCAACCATACCCAAACAGTGTGAGGGATGACTAAGGTTTGGGGAATTGGCACTGTTGTGTGCTGTACATGTTTGAGTCAGTGATTCTGACATACAGGGCTCTGGGTGAGCTGCAAGTCCCAGGGGAGCATCCTCAGCTGTTTAAACTGGGTGCTTAAATGGAAGTGATGTGTTTATAACCACATAAATTTCTTTTATAGGGAGTGGCTCCAGTGGGGCTTACTCAAAGCAATCATATTTCATGTGAAACAATATAGAGAGTTTGAAATGAGTGGAGACCAAAAATGAGCCAGAGTAAGTTCTTCTGAATTGTCACTTACGGTAGGAGGATACAAAAAACATAAAAGAAAACGGAAATAAAAATAGAGAAAGGGGAAGAGACAAGGGGGAAAGGACTTTACGTCTAAAAGTAACTTGGCAACTTACAGGGGACTAACACACTGATCCAGGGGGACAGCAAGCACCCGGGAAAGCCTTCTCACAGCTTGATGTGGGTAAACTGACCCCCTCAGTTCATAAAGCCATACTCCCTATTGTCTTCCCTGTGTACAAATATTTAATTATATTTGTAGGCAGTACCTAAATATTTAACATTTCTTGAATGTCCCTTTATACCTTATATCTGATTGTAGATCACTACAGAGCTCAAAATATAAAGCAGTATCGAAAATTCTATTCCCATGAATGAAATCACACAGTAGGGGCTAGACAGTATTTTTTATGCCAACATTATAATTTCAGATTAATCTATGTGTGAGACCCAATAGTGCTCCAGCATTTAACGAGTTGATTCTTCCCTACATTCTGTAGCAATGGCTGCAAACAATGTTCTTCGTGTAGAGGACTGGACCTGACCAATCAATAATAATTCAACACATTTGGAGCAGCCTGGAGCCAATATTTGGCTGATGCCAAATACAGAAGGATGTAAGTAGGGAATGACTCTGTGATGTGATCCCACCATGAGTGAAACCCAAAGTAGATTTTACTGTGTCTCACTCTTTTAACTGTTGCTATTTTGCTAGTCTTACTACCTTACTGTACTCTTTAAGAAAACATTGTCTCTGAAAAATCACAGTGGAACCTCTCAGGTTCAGCTTCTAAGATCAAGTTGGTAAGGGGATCATTTTTGATTCTGCACACATCCCAGGTAATGTTTATAAGATAAATATCCATGGAATGCCATGGGAGTATGAGTGTTTATACTTGCATCTAAGCACAAGATGTATGTTGGAAGGGATGCTGCGGTGGCTTGTAGTGTATCTCTGGTCTGTGGGTCATGTATAGGAGATTGTTCTTATAAGAATTGTGGAATAATCTGGCTATTGTTGAGTATCACACAGGCTCTGAAAGGAAAAATGAAACTGCAAAGCAATTCAACACCAACTTAAGTCAAGGAGGAAAGCCAGAGAACTTTTCTGTCAGGTTAAAAAAAAAATCTCTTACCTCCATAGCCAGAGGGCTAACAGTACTTTAACACAAATTAGGACCTTATCCAAAAAGCAGCAAAATTTTGGAAAAGATTGAATTATTGGTTTCACAAATGTGCTAAGCTGTAGTCAAGGTTGTAATAAGGATGAAGTGGGTACCAAAATCCTTAGCAGGGTTCGGATAGATATATGAAGGCAGATACTTTTAATGGCCAAAGCGTGTGGGGGGTGGGGGGATTACCAACCTGCTTTTCTGGCATTGAGAAACATCGAGATGAATTTGAAGACTATGTCATTGTGAAGGTCACAATCATTTCACCTGGCCTAGAATAAAGGATTAAGCAATGGATAACTGCATTTAGCCAACTCAGGGATTTTGCCAGGTTGATGAAAGACAAAGTGGAGAAGATTGTCAAGGATACCGTCTGGGGTATAAGTTATGGGTCTAAAGCAGGTAAAGTGAGAGAAGATAACAGGGAAGACATGGATGAGAGAGTTCAAGTTATGTTCATAAAGACTAGAAAAAGACTAATTGAATTTATCAATAATTATAAAACCTGTCAAGATGAAGACCTACAGAATAGTCCAACAACATGGTGCGGACACTAAAGTAGGCTATCAAAATATTCTCATGGTTAAGACACAATTTCCAGATGAAGAATAGCAAACTTAGATTCTGCACCATTTACTCATTCTAACTCTGCCATGTATTGCTGTAGAAGTTTAACAATAGATCACAGATTCTATTCTATTTATTAAAACAGGGCCTCATACAGCCCAGCCTAGCCTTGAACTTACTATGTAGCTAATGATAACCTTGAGCTCCTAATTCTTCTAACTCTCTTTCCAGAATTCTGGAACTGTGGAATTGCTGATATGCACCACCACACTCAGTTTTCTGAAGTACTGGGGATCAAACTCAAGGCTTTGTGCTTTATAGGCAAGCACACTACAACCTAGTGACATTCCCATCCACCAGTCATATATTTCTCTCTAGTGGAAGTCAATCTATAACTCTCCTTAAGTATTTACAGGTAAAAAGAAAATTTCTGAAAAATTATTCAGAAATGCTTCAGATTTAAACAAAGACAACAATAACTTAAGAATCAGTAGATATTGGTTAAATGGTACGTGTGGATTTTATTGTTCAAGGTTTTCTGAAACTTTGACATTATTTCTGAGTAATTGTTTTAAAAATGAATCTGAAACACCTCTTATAATGTTGTAAAGTACAAGATGTACTTCATAGGATCATTATGTAGATTGCATGCACTCAATAAAATTTCATCTTTAAAGGAATCTTTTACAGCACTAACACAAGCAAGAGTTTAATATTTCTCTGCTAACAAAGTCTAAGGACCAGTTGCTTCAGCTACAGCAAACACTCAGATCCACAACCTGAATGAAGCAGAGCATATGTCCTTATGATTGTGCCTCATAATTCAAGTAAGCAACTTTAGGGGAAAATATATGTATTTATATGGTGGGTGTGTGTGTGTGTGTGTGTGTGTGTGTGTGTGTGTGTGTGTGTGATGTATTTTGAGACAGTGTATAACTGAATATCTAAAATTAACCTTGAACTTACTCTATAAATTAGACTCCCTCCAGATTCATAATACTCTTGCCTCAGCCTCGTTGGTTCTGACATTACATTGTCCTGTGCTATCATGCCCAGAGAAAACTTAAAAATATTTAAAGTAAATTAAGGTATTTATTTACTCTGATGCCACTGTGGTTTTGAATAATGTAGCCATTATTTCTCTTAAATTATATATTTGATATATCTCCTTAATGCAATATACTGAGAAAAATCTTTCAAAATGTGTCACAGACTTTGACCAAACAATTATCTCTAACTACACATTAAAAAATTTTAGAGATAGTAAACTAATTGGTTGGATTAATCTATAAACATACAGATTTAAATCTGGACTTTCTGAAAACATGATATATAAATGAAGCAAATTTCCAACCATTTGAACTTCAATTTTTCATGTTTAAACTGAGGTCAATAATAAATCTTCCATGGCTACTAGCTAGACTTACAGTTACTGCATAAAACAGCAAAATCCACAGTTGTTCCTCAATCAAATGTTAAAAAGTAGTTTAAAGATACTCTAATAATTTCCAATGACCGAGATAAAGGACACTTGAGTAAATTATATATTTTGATTCATAAAGTATTATAACATTGAATTATAAACTTACCTATTTTCAGAGAATAAACACAATATACATTAACTAGTCTGTCTTGAAAATGCTCCCCAACCAAGGGTGCTCTGACAGGCGCCGCTGTGAGGGGGGAACAGGTGATGGAGAGATGGAGGATGGCAGTGATAGGGAGCAGAGCTGTGTGTGCTCTGTGGAAAGGGGCAAAACTAGCGATGTGACCGTGGTAACCCGGGTGAGAGAGGGCTGAGGTCGATGGAGGGCCATGTCCTTGCCCAGTGTGGTTCCCTGGAGGGTGTGCAGCATCCTGGAACTTAAGCAGATGAATCTCAGACCCGAACAAGCTGCCTCACCACAGGATCACCCTAGCTCAGGCAATGACGAGCGAGGTCCGAGATGAGGAACAGTCCACCTCCTAGACTGGACCTCCTCGAAGGACCACCATGTCCCATAATGCTGCTAAAGGCCATGTCTGGGCCCATACTCTTACTGTGGCCTAGTCTATGTTAATATCCATGGTCTGTGTTGCCACCAAGGGCAGAAGGATGCCCATGGTCTATGCTGCTGCCTGCAGCCATGTGGGTGTCCGAGATGGTTTCTAGCTTGGGTGCAGGAGAGGAAGGATGCAGTTCTATTTAGGGGGCAGGCCACTGAGAGTTTGACCATGCTCCAGTGAGTATACAGATAACAAAAATTGGACTTCTTTTATTGGGGGTGGGGGGGCCACAAGGGAGTCAGACAAGGAAGAACTGGGAAAAGAATGTGATAGAGGTGTATGATGTGAAATAAAAATATTATGCTGGAAAAAATAGTCTTCTGTAATGACTTTCACCAACTCTAGAAATAACACACCATATAGGGTGTTGCTTCCAGACCACACTTACTAGACTTTGCAGGTAAAAAGTATTCATTCACTTTTTGTTCACAGGTAAAGTTGGGGTATGTGTCATTTTCTTTAAAAAAAAAAAGTAGCTGATAAGATACAATTAACCAGCCTTTACTATCACTATGGAAACAGAGACAATAATATCTTCAAATATAAATTTTTAAGTGAATAAGCAACTTGTAAGTGAAAAGGGTAAATTCAGAAGAGAAGTTGGAGATATTCTGCAAGCATATGCTAATACAGCAACAAGCTCTTCCAGCATCTGGGTTTGCCTCCCTAGTTCACTGCCTACAGTCATACCAATGCATAGCAGGTGCATAATACATATTGATTAAACATGTGATTGATACAAAAGGTATAGTAACATATACTTATCATATTTTCATTCCTTGAACACACCTTGCATAAAATCAACCTTTGCTAAGTACATCCTGTCAAATCTGGGCTGGTGGTATACTTGTCATGAATTAAGAACACAGCTCATTTTCTAGCATGCTTTGTATTTATGTGTGTTTATATAAGCCACAATCATTATTATCACAAATTAGTTATTGCTTCACAGTATGGAATAGTACGAAATGGAAGATGATCGCTTTTACAAATGTCTGGCTGTGTTCCAAGAAAACGCTTAGGAAATTACAGCAGACGAATTGTTAGGCTCATAATGGGAAGTGATGCTGATCATCCTCATCACATTCCTCTTTATCACAACAGAATGAAAATGAAATACCTACAATCTTCAAAACAGTCAGCCTTGGGAGAGTGCCATCTTGAGTTAATTAGCAGAACCCACTTTTTCAGCATTCCATGTTGATAAGCTGCAGGCAGGCCTGCTTTTCATCCTAGTGATCTGGAGACATTATGGAGGAGCAATCCATACCCCAGTTAGAAAAGACACTTCACCTGCAAGGTCTAGATTTGGATTCTATGCACCCTTGTACAGAAATATCACAGCCTGAGTCTCAGAAGTAACAACCTGTAACAACACACAGCTAGTATCCAGTGGAGTAACAATGTCTACTGGGTCTGTTCCCTCTGAATGTACAAACTTGTTATAAGACTGTACAAATGTACAAATTTACAAATGTACAAATGTACAAACTTGTTATAAGACCAGGTCTGTTCCCTCTGAATGTACAAACTTGTTATAGGACAGAACTACAGGTCAAGTTTTTCATTTCTTAACTCTTATTATTGTTGTTCTAGAGATAAGCAGCAATCTTAATGGAAAGTAGTTGTGATCATCACCTCCAATTCCATGAGCACATATATTTATAGCTGCAGAAAAATGAGGATGGGTAAGGAAATGCAGCCTGCCTGACTGGGATGAGAATTTTCCTTGAATAGTCAGTGTTGCTGGAAAACTTTCATCCTCTGATTGCCTCACCATTCAGTTACTAAGCTTATCTAAGTCAGCTGGTTGAGAAGCTACAGTAGTAGTTCAGGATAGAGCTATATACCCTTCATGGTGGTTTACAGCTCACTGGGTGTAGATGAATTTCTGAAGGTTTTATTAAATAAAAAACATGGAGCCAGAAATTTGGGTTAAAGCCTTAGAGAGATCAAGGAAATACGGAAAGCTACCAGCTAACCTCACCACACCAACTCCACAGCTTCCAAGGAGAGCAACATCCTGTCTACCCAGGCTTATATGCCTTGCTTTTCTGCCCTCTCATTGGCTCTTAGCACAGCTACCTCACTTCCTCTTCCTACACAGCTCTGTCACTGTCTGTCTGTCTGTACAGACCTCCAGGTCTCTATGGTTGGTACTGGGATTAAAGGCATGTTTCACCATGCTTGGCTCTCTTCCCTAATGTGGCCTTGAACACACAGAGATCCTGCCTGCTAAGGGATTAAGGATGTGTGCTGCCTGACTTCTTTGTTTACTTAAAATGGCTGGCCTTTTCCCCCTGATCTCCAGGCAAGGTTTATTTATTAACACACAAATAAAATATCACCACATTTCAGCACAAATAAAATGTCACCACAACCGGGGATGCTTAATACCCAGTCACTTACAGAGATTGGCTTTATGTCAAACTTTATGTAAAAATTACAGAAAACAATTTAAGCCCCATTTAACTTAATTTACCACCTAACCCTATATACTTCTGCTCTCTGCTTTGGAATTGGACGGATCATTATTTTGCCTTTCACAGTACCATCGTGCATTGTATCCCATTGTGCATATGCTTTCTATTAGTATTTCCAGGCAGACAGTGGCAATCCCCTCTCCTTAGGAAAGTGTAGCCTCCAATCCACCATGCTTTTCAAGGAAACATCCATTTGTCTAATTTCTGAGCCTGTAAGAGAACACAGACCACACTCAGCCTTCATCTTTCCTTTAAATCATCCTGTCCTCAAATTCCTACACTGCTCATCTTCATGGACTAATTACTGGGATAGACCCAGTGTATAGTTGTCCATCTTAGCCAGTGATAAGACAAATGTTCAATTTAGGATACAAACATTTAAAAGCTAATTTTCATAAAAAAGGATCAATCTAAGTTAACCAATTGTACATTTTATGATAGCTAATGTTAGAAACAAGATTAATTTCTAGTTAGAACCCAGTGCTATTTTAGCACAAGCTGCAGGTATTGCCTTATGTTATCAATTTATAATAAATAACGGCTACCACTTTTCTAATAGCACATGCACTACTTGAGTGTCTTTAAATTTTTAAATATTCAAAAATAAGACAGCATTTTCAAAATATACTTACTAACTTTTTGTAAAGAATACAATCAAGTTTCCTCTAACAACAATTAAGCACAGGGATTTTTTTTTCTGGGAACTGAAAATGCAGAGATAAATAAGATAGAGTTGTCGTGATCTCAAGAGAGAGACAGCTAAGAACACTTAATAACAGAGTTTCCAGCAAAGTCAAAAATATAGTTTGTTCCAAGGGCAGTGGAAATACAGAAGATAAATTAGTTGTTTCTGCTTGGAAAGTCAGGAGAGAACACAGCAGTAAGAGACTTGGGCTGAGCCTTGAAGGCTGACCAGGATTGTACCAGACAAGAAGACAAGAAATTTCAGATAACAATGAAAAGAACTCGCCTCCCCATTCCTATTCATCTTTGCACTTGTAGTATTCTTCTATTGTTCAATTCTCTTGCTTGAACTCTCTTTAACCGAGTGACCTGGAATCCCTTCTCTACTCTTCAGAGATTTACAAATATTACTGTTGCATTAATTTTTCTAGGCAGATGTGAACAGGTACTATTTGATGCCAGACAAGTCACCAAAACACAAAACAAAATTTAAAAAAAATCCACCCAAATCTAGCTTGGTGAAACCATGAGTTTAATTGGGATTGTTTAGTTTTGTTGAGCCCATGATAAGAAAAGGTCTGACAGATCGTCATTATTTAGACCGGTACCTAAATTTGGTTAATATGTGATTGAACTAAAATCCTAGTGGCAAATGTGGTTACTTCCTTGTAATTTTTTTGACAAGGAGGCATCTGGGGCCCCACATATAACACAGGATACCACTTTTCATAAGAGATTAATGCTAGTCTTTTGTTGCTACTCATGGAGAATCAATCTGGAACTGAGCTAGAAGCCAAGCTTATGATCCTGTCCCATACAGGATGTCCTTATACCCATGTAGTTGGACTCCACTCATCAAAGAGTAATGACACTCCATACTACAGAGAAGATGATTACCCTGGAATTCTGCTCACAAACCCTTCATGGTCAGATACACTAGCTTTATTTGCTTGCCATATCCATAGCAGTGACAGTGCCATTGTTAACACATCAAGAAGGTGTTCCAAAGTGCTAGAAGGATAGCCAGGTTGAGATGGCCACATGGTTGCTCCATGGACAGGTGGTTGAGCCTTAGTTGTATATCTCATTGGCCATACCATGGTCATGCAAAGCACGTGGAGAAGGATGTCCATGTTAAGATGGCCAGCATGGGTGTTCTACAGTGAGATGGCTTGTCTTCAATTGTACATCTCATCACTAACAGCAGGCCCCATGAGTACTCCTACAAAGCTTTGGCTTCGATTCTGTGGTATCCTTGCTACAATGCCAAGGTTTACATAAACTTTGCCTAGGGAGACATGAAAGAATGTGTATTCACCCCACATACGGTATCAATGACAGACCAAAGAGATGATTCCAGCTGGGTGGTGGCGCATGCCTTTAATCCCAGCACTCAGGAGGAAGAGGCAGGTGGATCTCTGTGAGTTTGAGGCCAACCTGGTTTACAGAGTGAGATCCAGGACAGGCACCAAAACTACGCAGAGAAACCCTGTCTTGAAAACAAAAACAACAACAAAAAAAAAGAGATGATTCCACTTTTTTAGCTTGGTAAACCAATAGGCTTATTGGGGTTACATACTGTAGAATGGGTGAGAGGTTACTTAGAGGAACACAGGTAACTGATAGATAGATAAGACTGTTTCCTCCCCTCCCCCTTAGCATTTGTTAACTATTTATATATCTACAGCTGTGGTGGTATTGTGTTCCCCAAAATATTGTGCACCCTAATAAACTTATCTGGGGTCAGAGACAGAACAGCCACTAGATACAAAGGCTAGAAAATGGTGGCACTCACACCTTTAATCCTAGCATTCCAGAGGTAGAAATCTCTCTGGATCTCTGTGAGTTCAAGGCCACATTGGAAACAGCCAGGCATGGTGACTCACGTCTTTAATCCCAAGAAGTGAGCTTTTAATCCCAGGGAGTGATGGCAGAAAGCAAAAAGATATATAAGGCATGAAGACCAGAAATTAGAAGCTTTTGGCTGGTTAAGCATTCAGGCTTTTGAGCAACAGTTCAGCTGAGACCCATTCTGGATGAAGACTCAGAGGCTTCCAGTCTGAGGAAACAGGATCAGCTGAGGAACTGGAGAGGTGAGGTAGCTGTGGCTTGTTCTGCTTCTCTGATCTTCCAGCATTCACCCCAATACCTGGCTCCAGGTTTGTTTCTATTAATAAGACCATTTAAGATTCCTGCTACATACAGCAATGGGAGGGGCTTCTGAGTCTCTTGTGCTGCTGTTCCATCCCCACCGTGAATGGATGTTACTGGGGATTTTCCACAACAATTAATAATAATTCTAGTAAAGTATTCCTTTGTAATTCTCATTTATGCTCTTATTTGGAACAAAGCTTACTTCAGCTAAGCCCTTACCTCAAAATAAATAAAATAAAAACTGTCCTTAATTAAAGGGCAAATGTCACATTATTTTCCCAAAATGTTGTGTCTTAAGACTAATATTTAAGATAATGATAATGTACTCCTTTCTCATTTATCTCAGATGCACCAAGTACCGAGACACACAAACCAAGTGTTAAGATGTTTTATCTAAATCAGAATATTGGTTTCTTTCATTCTATGATAATCTTTACTGTATTCATAAAGACAGGTGAGGAACAATGTATTTTGGTGGAAACGGAACGTCTATCTTTGAAGTTCAGCATTCAGTAACCAACAAAATAGAAATATTAACCAATGACTATGACCTTCACAACTGTAGAAAGCCATATTGTTAGAATCCATGTTGCTCTTCAGCCTGAATAGGCAGATGTGGTAGTAATCTGTCTGCTAGGAGTAATAATATGTACAGAATAATTAGCCTGGATATCCAATTAGTCTGTGGATGGTTTTTGGTTTTAAATAATTTAACATTAATTTTTCTATTAGATTTCAGGAACTGAAGCCCTAGACATGTATGTATAATTTTTAAAGTATCATTTGTCTTAGAACTTGATGGTCTTAATATTAAATAAAATAAATAGTAGTATTTCCAGTAATTGCAAATTAAGATATTGCACCAAATGTTCAATCAAAATTTAGAATTTCAATATTCAATATAAGATATGTACATTATTATTAAATAATATCCCAAATTGTAGATAAATTATAATCAGCTTATTGTGTACATACTTTCTTTCTCTAAGTAAAAATAGAATGTCATATTTTATTTATCATTATTTCCTTGTTATATCCTGACAATATCATTAATATTTAGCTGTTACAAAGTTGGTTTTCCCAGTAGATATATTAAGACTCCAACATGTATCTCATGCAGTTATGTATGTTACTAGTTTTTCTAATACTCTAACTGTGGGTTATTTTGTGCTTCTAAATTAGGCATAAAAAAGGAAACATATTCCAACATAAAAGTTACTTAGATCATACATTACTTAAATAGAAGATATTATTTTGTGTTTCACATATACTGATTAATATTGTAGATTAGGAATACTAATTAGTATTTGTCAAAAAATAAATTTGAATTTCTGAATAAATATACATCCAAACACTAGCCATCTCCCAACAATGGAATTTTTCAGGATGAAATTAAAGTGTGATTGACTTTACATCTCTAAGCTCTAAGTGCTCTTGTCACCAAAGACTTGCTCATCTTTTAAAATACTTCCCCATTTTTAAATGTAATCAAAGCTGAGTGTTATGTCAGTAAATTAATATTCCATGATATAACAGACTGATTGAAAGCGTTTTTCTTTTGCTGTCAGTGTCAATCAAAGGTGTCAAGATTAATGTAACACAGATAGATAGATAAGTGATAGGTAGATAGATAGACAATGGATAGAACTCAGGCAAAATGAAATTAATGGTAATTGAGACAAAAATAACAACACATTAAAATCATAAGTGAATTATAACTTTTCTAAAAAGTACTTACAGTTGAGATAATTTCATTCTCTCTAGCAAAATTTTTGACTACAGCATCTACCTATTATATGCAAAAATATGTGTATATTTTTTCTTGATTACTTAAACGTACCCAAAAACTTGCATAGTATTACTAATTATTACCTTAATCTATAGCTATCAAAATGTCCCTCAAAACTTGCTGTTTCCATTTCCTACCAAAACAAAGCTGTTATAAAAAGATTATTGAGGTCTTCACAGTGGCTCAGAAGGTAAAGTGATTCCAACCCATGCCTAGCAACCTGAGTCTGACATCTGAGAGCCACATAATGGTAGGAGAGAACTGACTCCACGGAGCTGTCCTCTGCCCTCCACACACACCCCTCCATAGACACAACTAATAATAATAGTTAATTTGCTTATTACCTATGGAGAGGATAAGGACTCACATGAGTGACTTCTAGAAATTGAAATTCTGTTTCTTATTTTCTATTTTTTAAATGTATTAATATTTTATTATAAGAACTTGTAAATTTAAACTTTTTTCAAAGACTTATTTAATTTTACTTTGTGTTCATGTGTTTCATTTGCAAGTGTGTATGTGCTCTTGGCCAGAAGGGGGCATGTGATTCCTGAAACTGGAGTGACAGATGGTTGTGAGCCTCTGTGTGGGTGATAGGTATTCGTCCCAAAATCTTCTTAATGAGCAGACAGTGCTCTCAACCATGGAGCCACTTCTCTAGCCTAAAGAATTTGTAAGTAAAAAATATCACATATTGAAATTATCCAGTTCCAAAGTCTACATATCACAATGGACTTCTATTGAGTTAGAATAGCCATTGGGAAATTGTGTGACTTCATATTGTATTTATTTTTACACTTTCACTATCAAATATACAGTTACCTTAATCCACAAGCAAAAATGAATGAAAAATTTATAGAAAAGTTAAAACCAGAATAACAATTAGCTTTATATCCTCTTTCATGACTCAAGTGTCCATTACCCTCATTCAGACTTTATCACCTAATATTTGCTATTTCCTGTTCTTGTTTATAGATTATAGTATACCGCAGACGCGCGCGCGCGCACACACACACACACACACACACACACACACACACACACACACACAGGCTAGTAGGGAGAGCATGCGGGGTTTTCTTTCTGAGATTTTGTGATCTTATTTAATATTATGCATTATCAATTCACCTCTCTTCCTGACAAATTTGTGATATTTTTTTTAGATCTCAATACTATTCCATTTTATATATGTATCAGATTTTCTTCATCCACTCATCTGTTGATAGACAGTAAGTTGGTTCCATTTCCTTGTTATAATGAATGCAACTGTAACAAACATGAATGTGTGAATATTTCTATGGGAAGGTCCTTTTCTAAGAGAACCTTAGGATGCTGTGATCTGAATACCCTTGCTGTCCCCCACATTCCTATGTGGAGATCTTTCTCCAATGAGATACCATTAAAATATGGGTCATGTAAGAGTACATTAAGTCATGAGGACAGAGGTCTTATCAGTTAGATTAATGACCTTACAAAGAGCTCTGGAATTAGCCAGCCCTTCCACCACGTGGTGATGCCGTCAGACACAGTTAATAAGACATTGGATTTACCTGAACCTTGATCTTGAAAATTCAGTCTTCAAACTGTGACAGATAAAGCTTTGTTCTCTATAAACTGCTAGGTCTGTGGCATTTTTATTAGAAAAGCACGAATGGACAGAGACACAGCTCCCCAAGTGAGTGAAATGAAGGAGATGTCAGAGCTTACATTAATGTGAAGTAAATAGAGACACAAACAGATGCATACTCTTCCTCCACAATTCTGAGAAGACACCAAACCTGGGTCTAACTTTCTACCCACCCCCCTCCTATTTCTTAAACAGTGAGTCTGACATTTTAATCTTTGGAGACATAAATTAGGCTTTAATAAAAACTACATTTCCCTCTAATTTTAAAAATCTCAAAATTGTAGGATATATTTTACCTTTTATTTGGAAGGAGAAAGATGGCAGCTTAAATGTCAGCCAGATCACCTGAATGACTCCAGGAAACAGCAGGACAGTGAATGTTTGATTTAGGAAGGGGGACACTCAGTAGTACAGTATTTGTCTCATGTAAATGAAGCCCTGGGTTGGATCCCCAGCACGTAAAATAGTAGCAGCAATAATCACAATTAATAAATAAAGGAAAACATATTAAACTATGAAAAACTAGAAGCTCTACATATACATACATGTCATGCTCATTTTCCCTGCTCATGGCAAAGTGACCAAGCCCTGTCCATCAGCACAATGAGCTCCCCTTTGATCCAAATAGACATTGCGGGCAATGATGGATGATATTCTCACTCAAGCAAATTGAAGGAGAAATCATGTCCAAACATAAGACCTCTAAGGTGTTTAAGAATTATGAAGTAAGTATAATAAACACACATACCAAAAGAAGCAATACAAAAAAAGGGGAAAAATGGAAAATTTTATAAGCATGACTGGGGGCACACAGTTTTAAAGAAGAAACATTTGAAGATATGAAACATGAATACTGTATTGGATAAAGTACAGAATCATGGGGTACTTTGTCCAGAAGAAGATGAACAGTGACACAGAATAGCTATCTCTCACTGAAGTACCTCATGGACAGCCCACCATTGTATGACATACATCAAAAACGAACATCCTACCTTTCTTCTCCCAAGCAACATTGCTCTCCCAGTTTCCATGTTGCTATGCAGCCCATTATCCCCCTCAGCTCCCAAGGTTTACTAGATTATGGTTATTAATCTCAGTTGTGGATTTAATTATATTGAAAGCTCTCTGGGGAAGTATATCTTTCTTTTGCACCTCCTACACATGACAAAAGAACATGTTCATGCTTTACAAGTGTTCTTATGATTGATACCGATTTTATCTCATACTGAGCCATGATGAACAAATACCCCCACACTGGAGTACCTTTTAAGGGTTACCAATAGTATCAATATTGAATAACCCATCCTTAGACACCTGTTTGGAATTTAAAGAGGCTAAGTCATATCTAATTGAAGTTTATCTACAAAGCCACTTTTGTGTAGATGGAATTAACTTGTCAGGTTTGGCTCGTAATTATGTTAGTGTCTGAATCCACTGCTGATTCTGCAGTTCAGAGTGGTCCCCAAGAATAAACTAGACATTGAAAGTTCATTATTATTGTGCATGCTAAATGCTTATTTCTCAGCACTGCGACATTCATCACCCCACCAATCAAAACGTGACTTTATTCTTTGGTTCCTCTGTTGTCTTTGTCCTCAGTGTTAACTCAATGTCAGCTCAAAATGAATGAGAGATCCCAGAGAGAACAAGCCATCCATCGCTGTTATTGAAATGAACTGGAGTCGTTTCACACCCGTTGCTGAATAACGTAATCTTCTCCATTGAGACCCTGATAACCCTGCAGACGTACAGTTTTGGATCTCTGTGTAGGAACTATGTAACTATTACACACTGTTCTGAGGAGGAGGTTTTGTTTTATGTGTTTTTTCTTAAGATACCACACTGAATATGTTATACTGGAATTGTTTGAATTAATGACATGGCTCAGCAGATAAAAGTGTTCTAGGCTGGGAACCTGAGTTCCATCCCAAGAATCTACATCCTGATGGAAGGAGAGACCCAACTTCATGAAGTTGTTCTCTGACTTCAACACACACTGCATGCCACACATAACCTCACCTAATAATAATAATAATAATAATAATAATAATAATAATAATAATAATTACATTTTAAAAGGATTATTTCACTATTCTTCCATGGCTTGTATGGTCAATAACATAAATATTTGTGATGGGTAGTAACCAGTTGCTTTTCTGTTTTGCTGCCGCAGGCAGGGTGATATCACCTTCTGGCTTTGGTTATCACCTGCACGCATGTGCACGTAACACACATGCATACACATTGAAAAATAAAATGATCTTAAAAAAAAGTCTAATCACTTAACCAAAGTTAGAATATTAAGAATTGGTTCATTCACAGTCCCATGATTTAAACTCCTGTGTCACTTTACGGTATTCTCAGATAACAGCAGTTGACTACATATGATCCTGCTTGATACAAATAAAGTTTTCTCTGAGCCATAAAACAAACAAGTAAATATGTTTAGGAA
Organism: Peromyscus melanophrys; assembly: GCA_902168415.1. NCBI lineage: Eukaryota > Metazoa > Chordata > Mammalia > Rodentia > Cricetidae > Peromyscus > Peromyscus melanophrys. Next base: position 22,803 of record CABHPR010115909.1, on the reverse strand, counting down.
ATGAAATCTAACATAATACAAAATTTAATATGAAATTTCATTTAGAATTATTAGTTTCTCAACAATATTAATCAAGCAGTTTCTTGGTTAATTTTTAGGTCATCTTCAAAGCTATTTTAAATGCATTTAATAGGATGGCTTAATGGAATTGTATCTTGGACCACAGGTCACTTTCTTTTTTTTCCTTTTTTTTTTTTGTTTGTTTTATTTGAGACAGGATTTCTCTGTGTAGCCCTGGCTACCCTAGAACTCACTCTATAGACCATTCTAGCCTCAAAATCAGAGATCCACCTGCCTCTGCTTCCTGAGTGTACTTTCATTCAGTAACAGTTTGATCACCTTAGGGGAAGAATTATATAGCAGAGATCTAAAAACTCCACCTGGAACACCATTCTAAGAGACATACTTACTAGCTAAATCTTCACAAAACCCATGAAGTAAGTATACAAAAAATAGTATCTCATATTTTAAAATAGTTTAAGTGAAACCTTTTATTTACTTCAACCCACAGAATTTCAAACACATTAAACTACTAACCTGTTCCTTAGTGACAAATATTTTGTGCAGCGGGCTTTGTTTCTTCCATCAGGCACTGTAAACCACAATAGAGCATTCCTAGGTGGTCTAATATGTTCCATCTTCAGATTACAGTTTACAGATGCAAAGTGCAGCATAGCTATTGTCTGACTGAGAGAGTAAAACTCAACTCACCGTGATTAGGACAGAGCTGGAAAAACTTTCTCCATGTCAGCCCTTCTTTCTCCTATTATGACAAAAGAATAATACGATTTCACAGACATGTCAGAATACATTATTTTAATTATAAAACCAGGTATACTTCTCCCTTAAACAAGATAAATAATTTATTTGTATAAACTATAATTTCAGTCACTCAATAAATAAAGAATTGGTAAAAATAAGTCAGGAGATTGAATATATGATGTCTTTTATCAAAAAAGTTTGTCCCTTTGGGTTGTAAGATGACCTTTTGGTTTTTAGTTTTTATTTTGTTTTGTTCCTGCTTTGTTTAAAGACAGGACTTCACTACAGAACCCAGCCACATTCACACTCATGATCTTCCTGCATCAACCTCACAAATTTTGGGATAACAGACATTTTGGAATGACAGACAGACACCTTTGACCTAATAATTTCCAAAGAAAAAGATTATGGATTCACTGTAAATCACTATTGTAAAGAATGTTCCATACTAATGAAAAACCTCAGACTGATTTCAATAGAGTTGTATGGAAATAGCTGTTTCGTTTCATATTTCCAAGTGGAGAGGATTCTTGTAAAGAATAAATCTATTTGTCATTAATTCTACTTGTATGTCAATCCCAAAGGACAGTAAATACTATATATAGCACACGAACTGTGTACTAGACACTGATCTAAGTGATTTTTACAGATGTTGGCTCTGCAATCCTCACAGTTAATTTCTGTTTAATGATAAGGAACTAGGACTTTCCAAAGTGACCTGGCCAAGCACAGTCTAAGTGATAGGATGTGAACAAAGACACAGGCAATCTGACCTTAGGGATCAGGCTCTTATCCTCTACACTCTAGAGTAAATTTGAACAGCGTATTTTCTCTTAAATAAGAAATACTTATGCTGGCTCCAGTATTATGCTGCTTGGACAAAATTGTTTCTTTAGGTTATCCATCCTTTGGAAGTTGCAGTTTACAATAGTAAATTACTGTCCTCCAACCAGGGTCAACTGTCATTTTTCAATAAGAACAACATATTGAAAATAAATTTCAGCATTTGAATTTCGATTTTCTGACCCATATTTTCATTTGATAATAAGCATTATACTTCAAATTACATGTGATTTCCAGAACTTTCTCTAGACTGTTAAATTACCATCATGAAACCTCTTCTACTCTACCCACATTTGAAAAGAGGACTGTGTATTAGTAGGGATAGAGTACTCCACTTCTCTGGAAGGTGTCTAAAAACTAGACCTTTGTTTAAATTCAACTAGATGTGAGCACAAACAAATCTTCAGTTTTACTATGGACTTGCTGATTTCTAAATAATCTACATGTGGTGGATCATACTTACCTAGCTCATCCTTAATATTCTCATGGTGACCTCAAAATTAAATGTAACTAGTAGGAACTAGCACGTAGGAATTCGCCTAAATTACAGTGAAATAATTTATATCACAGACAAAAAAAGAAAAGAATTCATTTTAAAAGACAAATAACTTCATCTGATTTTGTAAAAGATTTTTGCCGAAACATGCCTGCAATATCTCTACCTTCCCTCATTTTGCTTAGAAGTAAGTAGCAGAAGCAAAAGAGATCCTGGGAGTTTCCCAGTTGCTGAGGCAACTGATCAACATGTCATTATAGATGAGGATGCCACCGATGGAGTCAGTACAAGTCTACATTTATAATTCATTTCCTTTTAAATCATCTTCTAGTTAGTACTAATAGTGTTTGAGTATATTTTGATGTGAATGATACAGGAATATTCTTATATTGTTCTAAGAATGGAGAGAACTGGGGGGGGGGAAGATACTCTGAAGATTCGTGGTTATGACAAATAAGCCTCAATGTTTCCAATAAATCATTTTCACAGAAATATTGTAATTAAAATGCTTTAATTTTGGTCAAATTAGTTAAAGCATTTATACAGATACAAAATAAATGAATGACCCCTAACACTGTTTTAATTAAAGAAAAATGATTAGCCCTCTAAAACTTAACAGTAAACAGATTTTTGAGAGAGTGGTGAGGAGGAAAGATTAAGGGGGATGAAGATGTTCAAAATATATTATATTCAATTCTCAACAAATTAGTAAAATATTTTTTAAATTGTGTCACCCGGTAGAGTTGATGTTACTTGATTAGCAAAACATTTAAGATTATTGGTACGAGTTGCTTAGAGTATGCTGTGATGAAAATTACAGCATTGCCATCTTAAGTCTGAGATTGCCTTTATTTTTAAAGCTCTTAACCCTTTCAATGATTTAGAAAATATAACGTATTTGATTCCCTGTTACACAGGCTTAATCCATTCTCCACAGTGAAGTGCACCGATTTGAGCCATAACACATTCTGTTCCACTGCCGTCCGTATAAAATACTGTTTACACTCCAGGACTATTGCTTCAGGAAAAGATTGATGGGGCAGCGACTTCTGCCACTGCTTCCTTCCGTAGAGAAGTAGAAAGTCTTTTCTGTCCAACCAGGGGCACTTTCAGCCCCTTGCTTTATCTCTACGGCACAGGAGCATGCAAGATTGGATTTTAGACTTTGAATATAGAAAATAATAAAAATGAAATAAAAATCTTTAGAAAGGGACTCTTCAAAAGTTCACTTGGGAACTTTTGTCAAGCTCTGAGCCATCTCTCTTTCCTCAGAATTCTTTGTTAAAAATGAAATGAAAAGCAGACTCTAAGCTACATAGTGTAATCGCACATAACTTCAGATATGACTTAGTGCTACTGAGCTGAACGCTGTGATTGCAATTATAACTCCACATTGCCTCATGCATAAATTATTTAAATTCAGGCAATAGATTATTCAAACATTATCTCCAAGAAGCACTTCTGAAACCTCACTAACAATTATGTTGCAACCCTTCACTAACAAAGGCCATGCAATTAAAAGCTTAATGTATTTTACAGACCCTGAATTGGTCAACAACATTGTTTTAACACAAGTCAGTTTTTAACTATAATTTACCACTCAAAGTTTCCCTTTTTTTTTCATGTCTTAAAAGGTTAACACTATTTCTATAAAGAAAAAGCTGAAAGTGAGTCTACACTCTTCAAATTGGGCATATATACTTCAAAGACTCACTTCTTTCATAAGAATATGGAAATGTGAATGTTTTTTTGAAAAGAGACTCTCAATTATTATTAAAATTCTAGTAAAATGTCAGTTTTATATGACGTTCCCTGCCATGCTGCATAAAAGTGTATTTTTACATGAGAAGCTAAATTAAACATTAGAATGAATTCTCCAGTCAATCATTTGGACCCGACTTCTATGCCTGTCCTAAGATTCATAATTCTGGCTCATTGCTCGGGTTGTGGATTTTGTGAATTGGCCTTTTAAGGATTGTTTAATTCATGACTTGTCTGACATACTCATTCCCTCTGACACCTTCAGGGAGTACTGCCTCGGTCAGTCATATAGTATGCTTTGCTCAGTGAGCATCTGATCCACCACGAGTGTCACTCTCACTCTGATTTAATAACTATTATTTAAAAAACATTCATTATCTGATTACTGTGACCTCTGGATGAAGAACGTATCCCTCAGCTTTTGATACATCTCCAGACTGCTCTTTCTTCCATCATGACTGCATCTCTTATTCTGATTGCTTACATTGGTTCAGAGTGAGCCATGTGCTTAGGCCCAGTGTAGAAGCTGAACTGCCATGCTTTGATTAAGGTGAGTTGCTTGGCCTGGAATAACACACAGGAGTTACAAAAGCAATATCATCTGATACTTTCATGTTTAAAATATTTCCTTGTCTTGGCCACACACAGATGACACAATATCCCACTGTCTTCATATTCACCATCTATATTGTCTATCCTTATAATGAAGGGAAATTTCACTGTTCTTCATAGGCGAAGAAGAGCAGGGGCTCATACTTTGTCTTGTTCCAACTCATCACTTCCTACTACTGAAAGTTTGAATGTCCAGGCAACCCTAGATCACTGTGATTCTTTCAGCATAGAAGAAAAACATGGTGTGTGTTATAGTGTGAATTTCTGTCATTCAAATATATATATAATATATATATATGAAATGACATATATATGTATATAACTTTGAACATGGTGCATAAAGAACCCTGACAAATTTGTTTTTCATCTTTGGACTAGAAAGACCAAGGGGGAAGATGATCACCTTCCTAAAGTGTCAGTGGTTCTATAGATTTTTTTAAAGAGAAACAAAGTTATTTAAGAGATACAAAACTCCAAAACCATAGGAAAAATATATTCATATGGCAGTAAGTTAGTCTAGGAACTAACACCTAGAAAAATACCTTCCACTGACCTCCTCAAAGAGACCCTGGTTTACACAGAGGTATCAGTGTGTATTCTTCATTCCAAATGAAGGGAGCCAGGAACACAAGTTGGCGAGACTAGGGCATAACCTTAAAGGGGAAAAAGAAAACAACTAAAATCGGTAGACATGATCGCATAGCTAACATTGCAGACCGGAAGCCTTGTTTCAATTCTGCTGTAATCCTCTGTCACAAAGGAGGAGGGAGATGAATCCTAACGCTGGGCTAGAAACTAGTGAACGCATACATAGCAGTGGTAGCAGTAGAGATGGAATGATTGGCAGGATTTTACTGCCAGCAACCAGAAACTCGTGAGTCTACAACTTTCCGGGAATTAAAGGAAACCAGCAAAAAATCTTTCCATCTTTCCTTTGTTACTGGAATAATCAAATCACTACAGAAAGCTTTCATGTTAAAATTGCATATTTATTTTAAAAACGCCATGTATTCTTATTCAAACTCACTAAGTCCAAAAGAGCTAGAGTGCTCTTTAAAGACATAAACAGCATTCATTTTTTTTTCTTTCAACTTCGTTGTAGAATAAAATGATTAGAATTTGGATTTGCATTAATGAATAATTTAGGAGTTCTGAGGAAGACACTAATTGTTGACAGAGCAACCTCTGCTGAAGAAATCTCATTTAAATACAGGGTGTGCCATGGGTGCTGCTGCAGTCTAGGGAGAGCTAGTTTATTTTTCACTCTAGAATTTATGCAATTCAATGTTGCATTCATATAAAAATAATTATAGGCAATCAGATTGCTCTGTATACCAAAGGGCCATCTTCTGGGAAGTGCTCTTTACATGGCTTTCAGCTGGGTGGTAAGAGCAGAACATACCACACTGGGAACAGACATAAAGAAAAATGGATGAAGGGATCGCAGGGAGGTTCACAGAAGAGCTGTAGCTTCAGCCTGTATAGCAAATGATTCACAGATGTTATACACCACCAAGCTGAACAGTGCTACACACTTCCTTGTTACACTCAGTAATGAACCCATGACCTGTAAAGGACAGCAATGATTGCTCTTCTAATAAACAAGGAGATCTAGTCAGTCCATGTTTGCTGAATGTCAGTTGTGAGGGAAGTTCTTTCTAGACCCAGAAAATTCTCTAGGTTTTCGAGAATAATGAGACCACACTCATGCTGTGTAGTAAAAGAAATATATGTCAGACCAAAGAGGATGGAACATGGCAATAAATCCTCCATGGTCTGTGTCTGGAAATGGAACTAAAAAGCTGCTGATTCTCACAATGGTGGAATGCTGGGGGACAATCCTTTGAAAACAATATTAGCTTATAAGCAAAAGTAATCTGTGAGAACAGTGTCTGTCATGTATGCAAGGAGACCTCTCATTAATTAGATATTTTCATGTACATCTTGGATGCATGGTTGCCTAGGTTAATTAAAAGAATAATTTAAAGCTTAAAAAAATAGAGTAAACCTGCTATAGCCATATTTAACAAAGAAAAATCGATATGGTGTGTTGATGAAATAGATATTAACTAAGTGACAAAATATTTGGGCTGTACACTATGATGGCTTGCATTTTCACCTTTGCAGTTCTTCAGTAAAAGCCAATTGCTTTTAAAATTAGAAAAGAAAATCTTACACATAATATAATGCTAACCCAGTTTAAAGTACCTGCACTAGTTTTAATATGTTCCAAAGTACATTTAATTTTATTTCATATTTATGTGACATATATATCTCATCTATACATCCATTTGAGTATGCACATAAACATATTTTGCCCATATTTTTCTCTCAGCGTAGTTATTGATATATGAGTCAAAGCTATTAATGTATTAGTTTTTTGTATGAGTCAAAGGCCCACTTGCTTGGGCTCATGCTCCAAAAATTACAAATTGTCAATGATGAGGACATTAATTTTTCATCTCTGGTCAATATTATAGGATACATAACATAAGCAAATATTTCCAAATCTAAGATTGATATGTATATCCAAACTCTACCATCTCTAAAGGACAGTGTGTTTCAAATACAAGGCCACTGGAAAAAAAGATTAATATGGCCCTCATGGTCATAAGATGATAAATAAAAGTCTTTTTTTAACATTACAAATGGAAAAAACTGTATTTATTTTCTGTTTTGATGAGACCAGAAATAATTTCAAGTTTTCAACTTAATAAAAAGTTCAAGAGAAGCTGGTTGTGATGGAACCAGAGGGATTGAGGACACCATCAGAGTGTGGACTGAGGAATCAACTAAGCAGGGCTCATGGGGGTTCACAGAGATTGAAGAGGCAATAGCAGATCCTGCATGGGTCTGTACTAGGTCCTCTGCATGTATGTTAGGGTTGTTGGCTTGATGGTTTATGGGATTCCTGATAGTGGGAGAGTCTCTAACTCCTTCACCTGCTCTTGGGACCCTTTTCCACTCATTGGATCACCTCACCTTGATGTGAGGGTTAGGGGCTGGAATTATTGTAACTTGTTGTGCTTTGTTTTGCTAATGTCACTGGGAGGTATGCTCTTAGGGAGGGGGAGCCATGCTAGAGAAGAGGGGAAGTGAGCAAGGAACCAGGAACTTAGAGGGATGGAGAAAAGGGAAGCTGCAGTTGGGATGTATTGTATGAGAGAATAAATTTTTAAAAATTATAGGCAAAAGTTTCTGTTCCACAAGCCTCTCCCAAGTAACAATACATAGGTTTAATATTAATTGTAAATGCTTGGCCAATAGCTCAGGCTTGTTAGTAGCTAATTCTTACATTTTTAATTAATTCAGCATTTTAAAAAATGCAGTATAAACACAATACCCCAAATAAGAGTAGAAACATACATAAAGTATAATAAAATTAACTTTAAATTTGTATCAATAAACCAAAATCCATACCAATGTACAACATTTTGAGATTAATAGCTGTTTTTTGGATTAAAGTAGATTCAATAATCTACCCTTTTATCTCATCATTTCTATATTATATCCCCTTTTATTCCTGTAGAAAGAGATCTTTGAATTTAACTCTTTTGTTTAGCCTTTTTTTTCTAGACTAAGATGAACAACAATTTTTAACCAACCCCCCTTAAGTGATAATAAATATCTGTAACCAATCTTTTGGTAATATGGGTGTTATTCTCTAGACTACCTCCTGTTGTTTGGGGGCATTGACATTTTGAGAGGAACCTTGAGAAAACTGAGATAGTAATGAAGTCCCAGCTGGTGTAGTCCATGAGGTTGGACCATCTCAGTCAGTAGCCTTGAAGTTGTTTTGGATGCAGAATTTTGAGGAGATTGTAACAGAGACATTTTGAAATGCTGGATCACCTGGGCCATCAATTTTGATTGATGTTTGTTCCACTTGTTCTGAAAATACATAAAACTTTTAAAGGTAACATGTAGCTGGAAACTGGCCAACTTCTCAGCTGGTCTTGTTTCCTCAGACTGGAGGCCTCTGAGTCCTCATCCAGAATGGGTCTTAGCTGAACTGCTGCTAGAAGCCTGAATGCTTAACCAGCCAAATGTTTAACCAGGCCAAATGCTTCTAGTTTCTGGTCCTCACGCCTTATATATCTTTTTGCCTTCTACCACCACTCCCTGGGATTAAAGGCTTGCTTTCTGGGATTAAAGGCGTGTGTCACCATGCCTGGCTGTTTCCAATGTGGCCTTGAACTCACAGAGATCCAGAGGGATTTCTACCTCTGGAATGCTAGGATTAAAGGTGTAAGTGCCACCATTTTCTAGCCTTTGTATCTAGTGGCTGTTCTGTCTCTGACCCCAGATAAGTTTATTAGAGTGCACAATATTTTGGCGAACACAATACCACCACAGTAACATACATTACAAGTATGGAATATGTGGTGTGCACAAGTCAGTTAAAGATTATTTTTGATTTATGTTTGAGTAGGTAAAATATACGTTCTTCTAGGTTTATGTTTTTATATCTGTAACCAGGATTTCAGGGGTCTTCTCCAATCAAATCTGTTCATCTTTAACTTTGAACAAATCCACAGCCTTTTATTTTCTATAGAAATAAAAGCATAACCTTTTTACCAAAGTAAAAGAGTATCTTTTGACTTTCATTTAGAAGTCAAGACATTTTTAAAATATATGAGTTGGTTTAATCCAGCTGCATTAATAATCAAATGTCTCTTAGCAGTTATTATTCCTTCCTCAGTTGTCAAAAAATTTAAAGACAACACAATAACATACAGCACACAGACTATTATTTTCCATCATTACATGGCTTTTTTTTACATTACCTAACTCACTTTTTAAGGACTTGACTTTGTTATTTTAAAACTATATTTCTTAAATCTATACTCTTCCTCTTCTCTCTCCCAAGTGTATATATATATATAAACATTGTAACCCATTCAGAAGCTTTTTTCTGTATGGATTTTTTTTTTTACTGAGCATCTATATTATTTTTTGATTGCATGAGATGAATCTTAAACTGGTATATCAACCACTGACAGTGTAGCTTAGTTTAGTGTATGGTAGTAGTGAATGGCTGCTGGCTCTTCCCGAAGGCAGTTGCCAGGAGATGCCTCTATGTGAGATACTGCTAGCAAGGTTCACCCATATCAACTCAAGTCCACAGGCAATGGCTGGGAGACACATCTCCACATAGTGGCCAGCACGAGAGACGAGACTAGGAAGCTGCACCTGGCTCTGTTTCTGTGTGTCTAGAACCCATTCCCAAGCTCTCTTAGGTTTTATGTGGATTTAAGTGTCCCAGTTGGGTGCCATTTGTAGGCAGAAGTTTCTGTCCTGCAAGCCACTCCTAAGTAACAACACAGAGGCTTAATTTTTTTTTTTTTTTTTTTTTGGTTGGTTTTTCGAGACAGGGTTTCTCTGTGTAGCTTTGCGCCTTTCCTGGAACTCGCTTGGGAGACCAGGCTGGCCTCGAACTCACAGAGATCCGCCTGCCTCTGCCTCCCAAGTGCTGGGATTAAAGGCGTGTGCCACCACCGCCCGGCCAAGGCTTAATATTAATTATAAATGTTCAGCCAATAGCTCAGGCTTGTTACTAGCTAACTCTTAGATTTTTAATTAACCCATATTTTTATCTATGCTTTGCCATATCGCTTGGCACCTTTTCTCAGTACAGTATGCCAATCTTGCTTCTCTCTGCTTCTGCTTGTGACTCCTGACTCAACCTTTCTTCCAAGCATTCTCTCTGTCTCAAAAATCCTGCCTACCTTTGTTCAATTAACTTTTTAATAAAAATGAGAGCAACATATTTTCTCAATGTGCAGAAGGATTATTCCACAGCAAAAATTCTAATATGCTACATCATAAAAGATATTGGACTGGAATGGGGGTGTCAGTTTAATAAAAACCTAAAGAAATTGCCTCCATTAATAGGGAAAAGTACCAATGCTTTCTGTTACACACATGGAGTTCAGGTCATCATGCTACATTTTAAAGAGTAGCCTAAAGAGAGCCACAGTACATAAGTCTACTTCTAACCCGTTTGTCAGTAATTTGCCTAGTAACATACGATGAATGCTGGTTAACTGTTACCAATAGGATGGCAAGATTCACAATCAAATGAGCTGTAGTCTCAGGGAACAAATCATAAACTTAAAAGAAAAACTAGCAATGCTACCTATACATTGAATGGATTCTCAGTCCTCAGTGACTGATGAGATGGGTTCATTCCACTCATCCTGCATATCTCTGATAAAAAAAAATCTACACACACATTTTACCACATTTGCATACAAATTGCAGAAAATATAAGTAAATCAAGGTGTCAGAGCCTGGGAGTCTGTGTTGTGTTTTCAATTTATGCTTGTAGCTACCAAACCACATCCCATGTGACTCTTGGCAAACAACACTCCTCTGCTGTTTCTACCTCATTTCTTCGGCAATTCAAACTTTCCTTCCAGACTCTGCAGCCATAGAGGAGGTTCCTCAACATTCTGAAATATGTAGAAGTATATTCTTTCACTTCAAACTAGGCAGAGATCAAGGTTAGAAAACCTAGAGGAAGTGAAAACTGTTACCTTCCAGGACAATACTAGATCTTCTTTTTTCATCTCTGCATTATTTAAAGGTCCATTTCAAGAATGGAAAATACAAGAATGTTCTACTTTCCTATCCCAGAAATACTTTAGGATTCCTTTCATTGATGTGAAACTGTGGCTGAAGATCATGGGTAGAGTTACTTCCATAATATAATTTTATGAAGTTAAATTTCACTTAAATTCCTTTCATTTTTCCTCCATAATATCCTTAGCAACATTTTTATGTCGTAAGAACACTAGATCCTATTCAGTTTATAACCTTTATATATATACATGTATGTATGATCCCATCAGAAATATCTCATACTTTCAAGTCTTCCAGCAGTATCTTGCCAGATTCTTTTACTTTAAGCAAATATTCAGGCACATTAAGTAGTTTCTTAAAAGAAGTTCATCTTCTGTATTTTGCTTTAAAAAAAGAAAGAGGCTAAGCTTGAGATTTAAAACCAAAAAACCCTATAAGTAAGAAATAAAGTTAAAGCAGAAGATAAATAATTGGGTGGGAAATGCCTTAAAATGTCTAAAATTTGCTTTTATCCTTGATTGGTCCTTAAAGAAACAGTGTGGGGCAGATGCAGTCATATGTACTATAAGGAAAGAGACACCTACATATAACATACAGGCAGGCAATAGTGGTTGAGGTATGGCTACCAATAGTTTAAAGAAAAATCCCACCAGCTCAACCTCAGACTCTGAATGAGCCCTGGATGTGGGGCGTGGGCTTCCAGGTCAGCTCTGAGCCACACATTTCTCCAGCACCTGGAGGCCTTCTTGCCATTGCCATAGCTGTTGAACTAGGATCCTCTGAGTCTGGGAGCAAGGGATTTTGCTTGGCAGTGTCTAGAGACTTCATAACTCAAAACATATCTAGAGTGAAAGATTTCTTTGATACCACGGAGTCTGAGGACAGATCTGGGGGGTAGGAAGTTTCTACTATACTTTGTAGGGCATAGCCTGGCCTGAAGAAAAGGACTCTGGTCCTGTCTCTAGAAACTACATACCCATTAAGCCTTCTGATGGGAAATTTCCTGAAAGTTTACCTAACTGAAAACAGCTTGTTATCTAACAGTAACCATAGCAATCACAACTTATTAAACAGTCTCATGGAGAAAAAAGAAATATGAATTCATCATTACTTTTATTTTCTAATCTCCCACAGTAGATGTATCATATCATTCCAGTGACAATGGCTACGTTATTGCTCCCAAGACACATCACCCCAGCACTAATTTTGTTAATTTCATCATGTTTCACATATAATTAATTACTCTCTCAGATACTTTCAAATTTGAGGACTAGATATCTGGTCTTCATAAAACTCTTCAAACCTTTAGCCCTTCTATATCATTCTGTGGTCAAAAACTGTCAACAACAGGCAAATCACATTTTGTCATTTACCATCTTTATTATTCTATATATTTGCTCAGGTGTAATGAACTTGAGGTTTTTTACAGAGCCCACAGTGGGCCATGTACACCTGGACAAATCATAAACATATATAAAACGAATCAATTACCTGCATGGAGTCCCAAAAAAGGATGAAAAATAAAAAGTTAAAGGTAAGGCTATTTCAAACATGTCTATTTTATTATGATCCAAATTAATATAGAATACTTCAGTAAATGAATATTGAATTCAGTTTTCCCTCTCAAGTAGCATCTTGGCAAATTGTACTATTCAAGGTTCTCTGGAGAAACAGAACCAAAAAAACGAATATATAGTCCAAAGAAAATGTCTCAGGTTGGCTTGCATGATAGAGGCTGGATCACCTAACAATGGCTGTCTGCATATTGGACAGGTTGAGAACTGTCAATGGTTGGGTCCAGAAGGCTAGATATCTGAGTGATTCCAATCTAGCACTGAAGGCTTAGAGGATCTCTAGAAACCCAGTGGCCCTCACTCCATGTTGTAAGATCAAAGCTGGGTTCCAGTGAAGGATGACTACAGCAGTAGCTCTACATCTATAGAGCAGATACATTTGCCAGCAAGCGGTAAAGGCAGGAAGGGGAGCAGCAATACCTGTCACTCGGACCTCTTCCTGTCTGAGCCTCTAGAAGGTGCCACCCACTGCAGGAGAGTGTGGGAAAGCTCCCCTCACTCAGTACTTCCAGGAAGTACCCTGTCACACCCACTAAGCATACCCCTTAGTCTATTCTAACCATCTAGGCAAGTTGACAACCAAAATGAACCATAACAAAAATTTATTAACTATAAAAACGTTAATACAAAATGTATGCCTTGGCTAAATAGTTTCATTTTTAATGTACTTCTAATTCCTTATTCAACTCAACTTTTACAATTTAATATTTTTCAAAGACTAATTTGTAGAATTTCAGAAATTATAATAGATTCTTCAGGCAGATTATTTTGGAGAATACATTATTAAAAGTGAAAACATGTTTGAGTCTATTTCTGTTGAACATTTTATGTTTGTTTATTTACAGAGAAAAAGACAAGAACATAGTAGCCTTTGTATGTTTAAATAATTCACACTGTCAAAGGCCCTTCAGGTTCACTAAGATGAAAGTGGCCATTTGGAGACATTATGTCAAATTATGGATCTCCAGGGACAATTTTCTCCCTCAATTCTACTACTTACCTCTGGTACTGGATATTTGAGGCATCTTTGACATGAAACTTCAGGCTCATATTATTTTATTGGGAAGTTTTATTTCCCATGGGATGATAGGATTTTTTTAGGAAACAAATTAGAGATCATTTCTAAATTTTGTTTTCATTCTTCACCTGGGAAGATCCCAACTATACAGTAAGCTCCTGGGACATTTTTTGTTAGACTCCTGCTGGCTGACTCTACAGTGCAAGGAAAAATCCCTAACATTTAATAAATACTTTAGAAATAGGTGTCTGGATCAGAAAAAAAGGTTATTTTCTCTCTCTGCTTTCTCATTTCACGCTACACCTTTTGTTAAGGCACCTAAAGTACTTGGCTAGTCCCCTGTAGTCTGCACATCTCAGTGATGTCTCCGTGAACTGACTGATAGAAACCCTTTAAACTGCTCTCTGGTTAGTAGACTATTAGTGTAAATAGAAAAAGGAGAAAAGATGTGGGGATGGAGGACAAGAAGCCAAATGTTTGCTGCATCAAAATTAAGTTAACTGAAAGAAATCAGTTGACTGATTGGTTCACACAAATTTTTAAAGCTGATTAAGATATGGTTATAAATATTTCCCTTTCAGACAAAACGTGGTCTCATATGGAGTGTCATCACATGTGAGATGATGTCAGATACAGATGGTGTCTGAGTAAACGCCTCTCGTACTTCCTTAAGTGTACTGTCCATTGAAGCTTATCCTTGTGCGGTGATTGAGTTATTAACATTTAAGAAGGAAACCTGATTCACCTGTACCTTCTGTCACAGGCGATCATTGTCTCACAAGAACAGGGATGCCACACCGCTCCAGCGGTGACAGAAACGGGACTGGAGAGAGTTCTGTTGGCTAGCTCAGCTTCTCAGCCTGCCACACATCTTTGAGTCCTGACTTATGCACTCAGTGCTGTTCATTGCACGTGATCCTCAGTTTTACGTAGACGCTTACATATTGATACAGACCTTGTATTTTTATCATGTGCTGTGAGTTAAAATTGTGTTTTAATGCTAAACCACAGAACATAAACACTATCTCCTAATAGTAAATTACAGTGTGAATCCATTGAATTGGAAGCATAAAACAGTGTCTTTCTTTCTTTTCCTGTTGCTGTGAAAAAACACTCTGATGACAGCAGCAGCTTGTAGCTAGAGTTTTCCTGCCGGGCCCACAGTCAGGACAAATCTCTCTCACCCGCCAGTCCCACAGCCGCTCAGACCCAACCAAGTAAACACAGAGACTTATATTGCTTACAAACTGTATGGCCGTGGCAGGATTCTTGCTAACTGTCCTTATATCTTAAATTAATCCATTTCTATAAATCTATACCTTGCCACATGGCTCGTGGCTTACCGGCATCTTCACATGCTGCTTGTCATGGTGGCGGCTGGCAGTGTCTCCTCAGCCTTCCACTTCCCAGAATTCTCTCCTCCTTGTCCCGCCTATACTTCTTCCTTCCTGACCACTGGCCAATCAGTGTTTTATTCATTGACCAATAAGCAACATGTTTGACATACAGACCATCCCACAGCAGCAGCTCAAGGGAGAAAAGCTTTATTTCGGCTCACGGTATCAAGTGATAGTCCATCACGAACAGGAACTCCCAGAGGCAGGAGTTTGGAGGAGCTGTCATATTCCACATGCTGTTAGAAATCAGAGATTGACAAATCCTTGGGCTCAGATCAGTTTGTCGTTTAGTGCTGGGCCCAGGCCATGAAATGTGCTGCTCACTTTCAGGATGAGTGTTCCTGCTTCAATTAGCACACTTTAAGAAACCCCTTCACAAGCATATTTGCAGGTCACCCTGATCTAGACAGTCCTACACAATGATTCCTTCCCAGGTGGTCCAAGATTCTTCCAAGTTGACAACTGAAATTAACCATAACAGATTGTAACCCAATTTTGTTTTATATTACTATCTAATCCTCACTATTCTACTATGGCTATCATCATTCAGTTTTAAATATTTTGTTGTTACTACCTTGAATTTTATAGGATTTTTCTGTGTTGTGGTAGGAATAATTAACACAAAGCTTACACTCCTACAGTTTTAAGCATGGAGTGCAACATTGCAGGCTGGTTACAACTACCGCACACCACTAGAACTCATCTTGCTTCTCTGACTCTTGATGCTCACTGATGACTAACTTTCCTTTCAGTCCTCCCCCCAGCCCCCAGCCCCTCCCACCTCTCTCTGATTACATGCATCTATGTTAGACACCGTATCCAAGTGAAAGCATGCACTGTTCTACAGCAGACATCCACTCTCCACGCTGTCCTCCATCCACATCTACTCTTTTTACTGTAGTGAAAGGACTTCCTTCTTCATGTTGCCCTTGGATTGCACTTTGTGTGCCTTTTCTGCTGCTTTCTTGGGTAACATTATATAGAAATGGATGCCAGACACACTGAAAATAAGTGTGCAATTTCAAAGAAGTCACTGAGCTCTATACCTGTAAGAAAGCATTGCATTAGGATTTCTAAAAACAACACAGTATTCACAGTAGAAAAATATTATAAATCATGTCATGTAGACTATTTAAAAGATGATCAGTATGTAGGACACTGTAAGTTTCTACTTGTACATAAATTATTGTCACTGAGATTTTAGTAGTTAAGATCACATCCATAGCTTTTCTTTACTTAGTTTCTGACATTCCAAAGCACATTATGGAAACCTCTCTAACTTAATTGGTGGAGATCCAGTTTGTTATTTTTAATAATTACATAATATCCTCATAGTTTATATAGTCATTCTTCTATTTATGGGCATACTTTTCATTTTTGAAACTTTCTTTCCTTCTTTTTACTGAAGACCTTTCTATGCACTTAATTAAGTAATGATATGGATTTTTTTTATTTGGTTTTGGTTTAGATTCAATTTTTGAGACAGATTCTCACTTTGTAGCTAGAAGTTCCACCAGAACTTTCTTTTTTAGCCATGTAACCATTTTATTTATTTATTGAACAAGTACTAGCTGCAAGAGATTGAGCTGCATGTTTGAAATCAGATGTTAATATAAAGCACCCAATGTGAACTAAACTCAATAATTTAAATAACAGGATCTCTATTTATGTAGTCCTGTAGAAAACACTATGTCATTTCAATGTGAGGATTTTACGAAAAAATTTACAAGAGTTTGTTTTAATTAAAAATAAAATTATTGAAAATATTTTACAGTTGGACTGTAAAATAGACTAGGAATCAGGGAGCTTCAAGGCAGAAGAAATAACACAAACATATAAACGACTATAGCTTCAAACACAGATTTACAAGTCCTGAAAGATGATGCCTAGTGGACGTATTTAGACTTGGCTACAAGATACATTCTTGCCATGATAGGTGATACGGAGTTTATTCTTACCATAAAATACTCCAATTGTTCTTCAGAAGAAACACAATTTCCATAAGGATTATTCTTCTATCAAGATTCATGGAGCTTCTGAAGTCTAGGTCATGCCATGTTCTCCAGACAGACAGACTTTTTGACACAAAGACACTTTCAGCTCAGAGAAGCATGGATTGCAGGCATCCTTGAATATGGTGTTGAGCTAACTTTCTGGTTGTTCTCAACAACATATTTTTGTCAATAAGAAAACAGTAGAAATATGACAAATGAGGGGAGAAAATAATGGCACATATTCTTAAATGGTGAATTTTTATGAAACGAACCCTAAAGAAATGTAAGACGTGGGTGTGTTTAAAAAGCGTCAGGGATGAGTACTGATCAAAAACAGCTTTTCTATTGGCCTGAAGTCAGTTTGTCAGGTGAAACTGAAGCAAACCTCTAACACAGAGTAGAAATATTTGGAGATCCAATGCCTTAGTTATCAGTGGGTCTTCTTCTTTTTTTATTAATTAAATGTTTTCATTTATCTTGACCTGACCACAGTTTCCCACCCCCTTTTCCTCCCGTTCCCTCCCCCACCTTCCTTCTGCCCCCACACCCCCATGCACTTCTCTGTTTCTGTTCTGAAAAGGATAGGCCTCCCACGGGTGTCAACAAAGCTTGGTGTATTAAGTTGAGCTAGAACTAAGCTCCCCGCTTTGTATTAAGGCTGGGCGAAGCAGTCCAGTGTGAGGAATAGGTTCCCAAAAGCCAGCCTAAGCTTTAGGGAAAGGCTCAAACTCCACTGTTAGCGTCCCACAGATAGACCAAGCTACACAACTGTCACACATATGGAAAAGAACTAGGTCAGTCCCATGAAGGCTCCCTAGCTGTTGGGCCAGAGTCTTTGATATCCTATGAGCCCAGGTTAGTTGTTTCTGTGGGTTGGTTCCCTGTAGCTGGAATCTTAGAAGGTTTTATTAAAAAAAAACACAAATCCGGGCTGGGTATTGGAGTGAATACTGGAAGATCAGAGAAGCAGAACAAGCCACAGCTTCCTCACCTCGCCAATTCCTCAGCTGATCCTGTTTCCTCAGACTGGAAGCCTCTGAGTCCTCATCCAGAATGGATCTCAGCTGAACTGTGCTGCTCAAAAGCCTAAAAGCTTAACCATGCTAGTTCCTGGTTTTCATGCCTTATATATCTTTCTGCTTTATGCCATTACCTCCTGGGATTAAAGGCTCTTGTTACCATGCCTGGCTGTTTCCAGTGTTGCCTTGAATTCACAGAGATCCAGGCGGATCTCTACCTCTGGAATGCTAGGATTAAAGGCGTGTGTGCCACCATTTTCTGGCCTCTATATCTAGTGGCTGTTCTGTTCTCTGACCCCAGATAATTTTACTAGGGTGTACAATATTTTCGGGAACATAATGTTACCACGTTCCCTTGTGATGACCTTGACTCCCCTGGCTCCTACAATCCTTCCTCCCTCTCTTCAACAGGATTCCCGGAGTTTGGTCCAGTACTTGGCTGTGGATCTCTGCATTTGTTTCTATCAGTTACTGGATGAATGTTCTCTGATGACAACTAGAGTAGTCACCAATCTGATTATAGGAGATGGCCAGTTCAGACACCCTTTCCATTATTGCTAGGAGTCTTAGTGGGGGGCGGGGGGTCATCTTTGTGGATTCCTGAGAGATTTTCTGGCACCAGATTTCTCCCTGACCCCTAAATCCACCCCCATTAATACATCTCTTTCATTACTCTCTCCCTCCATCCTGCCCCCACCCCTCCCAACCCAATCCCTCACGTTCCCATCACCCTTACCCCTACCCCCAGTTTACCCAGGAGATCTCTTCTATTTTCCCTTCCCAGGGAAAGCCATGCCTCCCTCCTTGGGACCTCCTTGTTACTTAGCCTCTTTGCGGCTTAAACCAGAACTTTCTATATAGCCTGGCCTGGAGCTCACTATGGCCTCCATTAACCAAAATTGCGAAAATTACTATATTTGAGTGATAGATAAATCCAAGTTATGAAATGTTCAAAGATGAATTAATTTAAAAAAACTTTGAGGAAGAAAAACGTGCTATAAATACACAAATCCCAACACCTTCTCTCTGCTCCAGCACTCCACACTCATAAATAAAAAGGAGGTAGTAATGCTTTTGAGAGTGACAAAACCAAAAATATATCTAGTGATAAAAATATCAAAAAGAAATAAACTTTAAAACTATAAAATGATATTAAAAGAAATATGTCCTGGGGGCTAGAGAGATGGCCCAGCGGTTAAAAGCATGCCCCTGTTCTCTCAAAGACCAGAGTTGGATTCCCTGCACCCACTTCAGGCAGCTCACAACTGCCTATGATCCCAAGTTCAGGAGAACTGGCCTTTGTGGGCACAGGCACTCATGTGCACATACCTACACACAGACACACACACATACACACGCACACACGCGCACACACACACACACACACACACACACACACGCACACACACACACGCGCACACATGCACACACACACATGCGCACACACACGCACACACACACACGTAGTTAATAATAACAAACAATTTTTATGAAGAGAAAATGAATGAAGCCTAAACAAGCAGTCCCACCCAGTCCTGGGGAGAAGCTCTGTGCTCTCTGGAACCAGGAGCTGGCCCAGTCTTCATATGCTGTTCTGGTGAAGGCAAACAATTTTGTAGGATTCCGCCATCACACAAGGTTTTGTAGTCATGATATATCAGCGTAAAATTAAGAGTACTGTGTAGTCAATCCTCAACACCGACAAAACACAAACATCTTCAAAAATAATCAAAACCTGCCAGTGACTCTCCATCTGCTGACGTGATCGTGTGATAGCTGTCAGTTCCTCATCAGTGACAGCTCTAGTCTTCCTTTGTCTACCACAGAGAATAAAGTTTCTGATTGTGAATTCCCCCACTGGCTTAGAGTATCTAACCCAGGTTCCTTGAACCTTCTGCAAACTTAAATCCTACAACAGCTCCATTTGAACATTCTGGTATGATCGGGGTCCCTGTAACATGCATTCTCTTTTGCTTCAAATGCTCATAAATTAAATATATTCAACTGTAGGCTGCTCCTCCTGGTCAGTATCTAGAAGGCACTGAATTAAGTAAGATACAGTAAATATCTCAGTTACAAATCTCTAATTTCCTTTAATGTTGGTAAACAATTGTAGCTACAGCCCTCTTTTTATGTCTGTTGCAGATTGGAGTTTGCTCAAAATTAACCTGATCTTCGTACACAAATAAAATCACATGCCTGAGAGGCAGCATGAAGGGGTCTCTGTGGTGATGGAGCTTCCTAGCATCTTCATCACAGTGGTCAGTATATGAGAATCTATCTGTGGTGATGTTGCTTACAGCTAAACACACATGTGCTTGAGTACAGGAGAAGCAGGAAAATCTGAATTACACCAATGTCAGTATCATGGGTGTGATGTTCAACCATAATAATACAAATGTCCACTCTTGGTGAGAAGCTGGTGAATATACAAAGATATCCCTGCACTAATTATTTCTTATAATGTCATGTGAACTTAAAATTACATTAAAAATTTCAAGTAAAAGAGAATATCAAGGTCTCTATAAGAAAATTTATATTATTTGAAAGCATATTTTACTCAAATCCTGTGAACATAAGCAATAGAATTGTTATGAAAATTGCATATAAGAGACTAAACTATAATATTCTATAAACTGTATTCATATATTCATATTAGTCATACATGTTCATATAGATTTCCAATTTAATCCTTGCTTAAATCTCTGATTAATACTGAAAACTTGCAGCAAGTGATAGATATATATATAACACCACATTACCTAGTCTTGTCTTACAATAACTTAAGTACATTTAGATGATATGTTCAAAGACCAGGAAGTAACATTTGCTTCATCAGAATAATGTAAATTATATTATTAAAATTCACAAAATACGTTTAAAATATGTTTTTGTATGAGAAATTACATTTTATGTGTGCTTGGTAGAAGTACTAGACATGCTTTTAATTAAACACTGGAAAACCATGTCTTATGTAAAACAAAGAATATTTCCTGATGCTTTACAAAGCATAATGTATATTTAAAAAAAAAAAAACAGGATAACATTTCAATCAAAGGACCCTATGACACCCCCCACCCCCGAGAGGAAGGTGGGGGCTTTCACTGTAAGGGCAAAGTGTGCTTCTTGGAATCACCACTGCAGATTTTTGGGTAAATTCCATATCTAAGGTCCCTTTCCAAATACTGCCTTAGCTCCAGGAAGTAAGTGCCTTGTTCTGCTCCGTGACCATTAATCTCGATTTCTTTAATTATTTTTCAGCTGGTCTCCTTAATCCCCTTAATTATAGCTTCTTCAAACTTTACCCTCTTGTACTCTATTTGCACTATTATCAGATCATTTCATTATCAATTATCTGTAAAATTAGTTCTTAAATTATTCTTGGTTTTTAATAACTTACTGTTCTCACCCATCAACCTTTCTAAATCAAAGGTAGTATTTTTAGGTACATTTCTTATTCTGTTTCCCAGGGCTATTAATCAAGACCACATAGAGTCTTTTCTCACAAATACTATGAAATATTCCAGAGCCTAGCATTCTCTTTCTTTCTTTACCTTTTCTCTTCGTGCCTCCCTTCTTTCCTTCCTTCCTTGTTCACTTTCTTTTCTTCTTTATCTTTTTATTTATACCACAAAACCACTCTTCTTACTCAAGTACCTGTGGCTATTTTTTGGCTAACTTTGCCTGGGTGTGATGGTCAGATAATGCAGAGACCTAAAATTGGTACCTCGATCTTAATGACTTTCTTTTAATTTTAACAGGTATCAGATGCTTGAGACTTGCAGTATACCCAAATATGTGTAAATACAGTCATATGCTATACATTCTTCTGCCCAACTTTGAATAATTTGTTCATTAAATGAAATGAAAATCAGATATCTAATATTGCCTAGGTAAGGCCTTAGATTTCAGGCAGTTAAAAGTGTTTACCAAATAAATGTGTGCCCCTTACATACAGTAACTCTTAATTGTAAGCAAAGTCACAGTGAAACCACCAAACTAGACTGCTCTATGAGTAGAAAGATCGTTTATTGGGGGACAAAAATGGCTGGGCTTTCTTTCAGAAGTGGCATGAGTTGGGGTTTGTGGAGTGGGATGTGTGTGTGCAGAGAACAGTGGCTGGCAGGAAAAAACTTATCAGTTTTGTGGAGACAGTGAAGGGAGGCCATGGTGTGAGCCAGAGCAGCCTGGGACTTAGCATGGGGGCTTTGATCTGTTGCAGGCTGTGTGAGTTCATCAGGAACTAGATGCCATTTCCCTGAGGTAGGAGAGCACTAGGGGAGGATAAAGGAAGTCATGGCTTTTTCTGACAAACCGAAACCTGCTTCACAAGATATCTGAGGAGTGTTGAATTCAGGATTTTTTTATTTATCCCATAACAATTCTTCTGTTTACTTAGTTGAGTTCTGCCTGAGCTGAGCCCAGGTTGTCATTCAGGACACTGTCAGCCCCACTGCCATTTGGGGGACCTGTTTGGAACCAACACCAATTAACCATTTCATGGAACAACTTATCCCTATTTATGTAAGGAAAATTGAGCAACAGTTACAAGGTACTTTTGGGAGTCATACAGCAAGGAGACATCACAGCCACCACAGAAATCTGAGCATCTTGATCCCTGGTCCTACATAGCTTGATCCTGAGAAGCTGACTGGGACAGTGAGGACATGAAGAAAGAACAGACACACATCCAGAAAAGCTGGGATCAGTTGGGCTACACCTCCTCTAGTGGAAGGCATCAA
>CABHPR010115906.1:0-12051 GCA_902168415.1 Peromyscus melanophrys | reverse complement strand
GTGTGTGCTGGGGGTGTGAGAGATTGATGTTGGGGATCTTCTCGATTGCTCTCTACCTCAGCAGCAGCAGCATTATTACTATTTCTTCTCTTTGAGACCGGGTCCCACCTTGTAGCCCTGATTCAGCTAGACCAGGCTGGCCTTGAACTCACCGAGATTGGCTGCCTCTGATTCCCGAGTGCTGGGATTACAGATATGTGCCACCGCATCTGGTGTGCGGGTGAGTTTTTTATTAACTTGCCATAAGCTAGAGTCATCTGGAAAGAGGGAACATCAGCTGAGGTATTACCTCGTCAGACAGGCCAGTGGGTAGTTCTGTGGGGCATCTTTCTTTCTTCCTTTCTTTCCTTATTTTTAAGATTGATTTTATTATTTTATGTGTATGAGTGCCTTGCCTGCATGTATGTATGTACACTATGGAGGTCAGAAGAAGGTGTCAGATCCCCTGGAACTGGAGGCACAGACAGTTGTGAGCTGCCATGGAGGTGCTGGGAACTGAACCCAGGTTCTCTACTGGAGCAGAAAGTGCTCTTAACCGCTGAGCTAACTCTCCAGCCCTGCATTTTCTTTCTTTTTTATTTTTTCAAATCAGGGTCTTGCTATGTAACTCTGGTTGCCCTAGAACTCACTCTGTAGCCCAGGCTGGCCTCGAACTCACAGAGATCCTTCTGCCTCTGCCTTCCCAGTGCTGAGATTACAGGCGTGCGCCACCACTACCAAACCTGTGAGATGACTTTAAATGGTGGATAAAAGCCCGGTGTGGTGGTGCATGTCTTTAATTCCTGCACTTCCTAAGACAGCCAGGGCTATGCAGAGACCAATTAAAAAAAGAAAGAAAGAAAAGAAAAGAAAGGAAAGGAAAGGGAAGGAAAGGAAAGGAAAGGGAAGGGAAGGGAAGGGAAGGAAAGGAAAGGAAAGGAAAGGAAAGGAAAGGAAAGGAAGGAAAGGAAAGGAAAGGAAAGGAAAGGAAAGGAAAGGAAAGGAAAGGAAAGGAAAGGAAAGGAAAGGAAAGGAAAGGTATTAAAACATTGGGTGGCACTGAACCACACAGAGAGTAGACTTCTTTCTAACCCTTCTCTCAGACCTATTCCATTGAAGGAGAAAGTTCTGCTTTGCACTTGGTGCTTTGTTTGTTTGAGGGGGAGGTAGATGCTGGGCTTTGGACCCAAGGCCTCACGTGTATTAGGCAAGTGCTCCACAGCTGAGCCACGTCACAGCCCTTGCTATTTTATCCTAAAGATTCTCCAGTGTTCGCTTTCTTTAGAAAGAGGGTCTTTACATCCAGAAACTAAGAGAAGAATCAAGTATTAACTCGAGTGCTCAAAACTGCCTGAATTCAGGGCAGGGTGGGAGGGACTGCTGGAGAAATCTGGGAAGGCAGTCAGGCGGAGGCCTGTAAGAGCGATTGTTTGTGAGGCTGAGGCAGGAGGATCACCAAACAAGGCCCGTCTTGGTGATAGAGTAAATTTAAGGCTGGCCTGCACTGGTGAGAACATCCAGCAAAGAAGAAGGTAGCCCTTTGAGTCGGCCTTGAAGGATGTGGGGATCCAACTGACCCCCTCTTCTGGCCTTCTTGACCCTTGCCTACATGCATGCTCTCAGGAACACTGTGATCGCGAGCACACACACACACACACACACACACACACACACACACACAATTAAAAATAAATAAAAGAAAACACAGGCATCTAGAGCTCCATGCCTGGCTCAGACTTCTGCAGACATGGATGGAGGCTTCGCCAAGTGCCTGGCCTGGGCCGGGCCCTGGAGATGCACCCTTATGCCTCCCGCACAGGGTTCCAACCTGAGAAAGGGAAAGTGATCCCAGTGAGGGGAAGCCCAAGCTGAGCCCAGATGGAGAGCTGGGCAGGATGTTTCCAGGGGCTTGGGAGGACAGCAGGAGCAGTGTGTGCTCCGCGGGGACAGGAGCATGATCCAATTGGTGCGCTAGAATTGATTCCTCTGGTTGTTTTTGATAGACATTTACACATATGCAAGATGACATGGGAACAAAGGCCGTTCATTCCACCACTGCACTGTCTGCATAAGCAAAAGATGGCTCGTGACCTTTCATCCGCTAGTGGGGTCTGCTCGAATAACGTGTCCCATTTCCTGGAACGCGCTACCACTGAAAATAAAGAAAGAGGAACATTGCTGTGTGCTGATGTGGAAAGATCCAAGAGAACCGGCTGACAAAGTAAGATGGAGAACTGTGTTTAAAGGGCAATGCCCCCAGAGTAGAAATGGAGAAAGTTAAGACTACATGGATTTTTGATTTGTTTTTGCAAGTTTTTTTTTTTAACTTAAATGTGTGAGAAATTCTAAAGCAATGCTGTCCAATAGAAGTTTCTACAATGATGGAAATAGTCTATACTTACACTAAAAACAAATAGAGCCGCAAGCCACCTCCAGCACTGAGGACCTGAATTTTTACTTTATTTTATGTATTATCCCCGCTCCAGCTTTTACATACTGGGAAATCTAACCAGGGCTTGACACATGCTAGCCAAGCACTCTACCAATTGACCTAAATCCATAGTGTACCCCCTTTCCCATTGAAACAAGACCCTTACTATGTTTAAGACGGGGTCTCACTATGTAGGTCACGCTGGCCTCAAACTTCCCATCCTCCTGCCTCAGCCTCCTGAGTGCTTCGTTTATAAACATCTGTCTCCATACCAGGCTTCATTTCTGTGCTAGTCTACTGCTGTGATTAAACACTCTGACCAATAGCAACTTGAAGAAGGAAAGGGTTTATTTCAGCTCACAGTTCCAGTTTACAGTTCATCATGGAGGGAAGTCAGAGCAAGAACGGAACAAAAGCCATAGCGGACGAATGAATACTGCTTACTGTCTTGTTCTCTGGCTCATGCACTAGCTTGCTTATATAGGCCCCAGACCCACCTGCCTAGGGATGGGGCCACCCACATCAATCATCAATCAAGACAATGCCCCACAGACACGGGCCGCTGCTGCAGCCCAATCTGATCAAGGCACTACTTCAACTGAGGCTCCCTCTTTCCAAGTGACTTTGGTTGTGCCAAGTTAACAATAAAAAACCAGCCCATTTGCTAAGTTTTTAAATTTAAGTCAACATATATGCTGAGTATGAGCAGGGTGCACAGGCTTATAATTCCAGGATGCAGGATGCAAAGGCAGGAGATCAGGAGTTCAAGTTACATATACCAAGCTCAAGACTGACCTGGAATTCGGGACACCCCGTCTCAAAAACAATTAATAATAATAAAGCAAAGCAAAAGGAAAGTGGGAGAGAGAAAGAAATGTGGGGCCCTCCTGTATCTATGTGGGGAGTGGTTAGGGAGGAAGAAAGTGAAAGTGATTGGTTGCATCAGAGTGCTTTCAGGAGATGGGGGCACGTGCACAGAATCACCTGAAAGCCTGGATATTCGTAGCCCAGTGGTACAGTGGTGTGAGTCACACTTAAACCCTGGTTCCAGTGCTAGTGCTTCAAAACAGTCCCGAGGAGTGCAAATGATGAGCCACTCACAGCCCAGTGATGGGGCAGTAAATTCACAGCCAGAGGATCCCCTGTAGTGAGAGCCGTGCTGCTGGCCTCTTGCTGTGGATATGTCCTCCTGCTCATCTGGGGAATCCCTCAGTGCGAGGTGAGTGAGGACCATCCCGTATCGTGAGGCCATCTCATCCACCGCAGAGATCATCCCTTGAATTGTGTGGGCCACCTTACACCGTGGAGGCTGTTTCATTTCAATTCCAAGATGCAGGTGGCTGGAGAGAGAGGTTCAATGGTTTAGAGAACTGGCTGCTCTTGCAGAGGACCCAGGTTCAGTTCCCAGCACCCACGTCATGACCCATTCATCTGTAACTCCAGCTCTAGGGGATCTGACTCCCTCTTTGGGCAGCAGGCACACATTTGGCTCATAGACATACAAGGAAGCAAAACATTCATACACATAAAATAAATAAATCTAAAATTGAAAAAATGTTTTCAATATATTTAAAGTTTGAAAGCTGGTCAGGTGGCACATACCTTTAGTCCCAGCACTTAGGAGACAGAGGCAGGTGAATCTCTAAGTTCAAGGCTAGCCTGGTCTACAAAATGAATGCCAAGAAGCCAGGGTTACACATAGAAACTCTGTTTCAAAAAAACCAATACACACACACACACACACACACACACACACACGTATTGAAATGATTGTCAGAGGTCTTTCGAAGGAAAAACTTCATAAATTAAAGAACTTAATTTTGAAAAAGAAAAAGAAAGTTTACATTGCAATCTGTTTTAAGTTGTTTGGCCTTGTATAAGCTTGTTAATCTCAAATTGGCAGTGAAGTACTTCCCATTTGCGCTCTTCTCTGTCTGCCCGCTCCATTCTTGGAGGAGGGTGGGGCGAGAACCTGGTTGGTGACAAGAGCTGATCTCTTGACCTGCCTGGATCCCTGGTTAAGAACTGCTTAATGAGGGTGACTGTATTGGTTAGATTTCTGTCAACTGGACACAGGAGGGTCATCTGGGAAGAGGGAGCCTCAGTTGAGACAATGCCTCCATCCAATTGGCTTCTAGGCAAGTCTTCTGGGACATTTTCTTGATTAATGATTGATGTGGGAGGGCCCAACCGATTATGGGAGGTGACACCTCTGGGCAAGTGGTCTTGGGTTGTATAAAAAAGCAAACTGAGCAAGCCATGAAGAGCAAGCCAGTAAGCAAAGCTCCCCACGGCCTCTGCTTCAGGTCCGACCTCCAGGTTCCTGCTGAGTTCCTGTAAGGCAAACAACTTTCTTCCCCAAGTTGATTTTGGTCATGATGTCTATTATAGCAAGAGAGAGCAAACTAGGACAGTGACCAACTAGGGTATCCGTGGACTAGTAAGCAGGTAGCCATTTCTTCTCTGAGCACTAACAGGGCAAGGAGAAGACAGTCTTAGTTGGAAATGGAGAGGCTGCAGGCCTGGGTCAGGGCCCCCATGACGAGGGCAGGGGTCATAGGCACACAGCGTCTCCTGAGGACACTCCAATTTCATCTCCTTCCCACCTCATCTCTTACGGGTTCCTTCATGCAGTCTATCCAAGTACCCAGGGAGTGAGAGTCTCTGCCAAGGATCAAGGGTCTAGAGCACCGAGCAGGGGAGAGTGGGCCTGGGAAGGACAAGCGAGGAGGTCACAGTGGTGACCCCAGCAGAGCTGACGGCGAGTAAAGGGCTGGAGGGAGAGAACAGAACTGGATTCAGGGCTGCTCGGGAGGACTCCATGGCTTATCAGACTCCAGCACTGAGGGAGAGGAAAGGCAAGGACACTGAGCATCTAGGCTGATGACAGCGACCTCTTCAGGATGGAAAAAGGCAGTCTTGACTCTTGTTCTGAGTTCAAGTTTATGTTTCATTGTTGCTCTTCTTTAGGTTATTTATTACATTGAACTTTACCTGCTTATTGTGTGTGTGTTCTGTTGTTCTTTGGAGTTTTGTTAGCTAAATTTATTTATCTTGTGTGCGTATTTGGTTGGGGTTTCTGTTTTGTTTTATTTTGTTTTTGTTTTTGTTTTTGTTTTTTTTTTTTTTTTGGTTTTTCGAGACAGAGTTTCTCTGTGTAGCTTTGCGCCTTTCCTGGAGCTCACTTGGTAGCCCAGGCTGGCCTCGAACTCACAGAGATCCACCTGCCTCTGCCTCCCGAGTGCTGGGATTATTTTGGTTTTAAGACAGGGTATCTTTAAGTAACCCTGGCTGGCCTGGAACTTGCTATGTAGACCTTGTAGGCTGTCCTTGAACTCATGGAGATCTGCCTGACTCTGCTGGAATTAAAGGCATGTGCATGGAACTGAAAACAGGCCCAGGCAGTTTTTGCTTGTTTGTTTTACTTAACTTTAGAATTTGATGTATTATGTATGGATGGATATTTTTGACTGCACGAATGTGTGCAATGGCTGCAGAGGTCAAAAGAGGGCATTGGCTCCTCTGGAACTGGAGTTAGTTACAGAAGGGTGTGAGCCACCATGTGGGTGCTGGAGATCAAACCCAGGTCCTCTGGAAGAGCAGCCAGTGCTCTTACCTGCTGAGCCATCTCTCCAGCCCCCAAATTTTGGTTGTTTTGTTTTGAGATAGTCTCACTCTGTAGTCCAGGCTGGTTACAATCCTCCTGCAATCCTCCTGCCTCAGTCTCTTCAGTACTGTAACTCCAGGTATGCACCATACACCACTCCACCCAGTCCCAAGTCACTTCTGAACATTGCATTTGAGAAGTCTACGGGACAAGCAAGTGGATATGTTCAGTCGGGTGCTGGAGAGAGTTCTGTGTTGTGTGGCAGCCAGGAGACTCCAGAAAGGAGAGGCGTCGCTCCCAGCTTCCCACAGACTCTGCTCTGCTTCCCACTAGAGATGTGGAAAGAGAAGTTAGCGCCAGCCACAGAGGAAGAAAAAGGATGAGGAAGAAGAAGTGGTGGTGTGAAGGAAGCTCACTTCTTCTAGTTTGTATTTCTCATCTCCTCCCCAGGGTGGTTTCCAGGACAGAGAAGTAAAACTGAGTCACTCCTGAGTCTACAGCACAGACCTATCCCCAAATAAGAGGATGCAGGACGCCCTGTGCTGACTGGAGGGTGTCAGACAGTGGGGGGTGGGGGAATGAGGCTGTCCCATGGTCTGCTCCTGGTGCCCCTGGAGCCTGGCCGGGCCCTGCAGTAACAAAGCCTGGGGCTGAGGAAGTAGGCAGATGGCACAGGGACAACTCCTGTGCTGAGGTGCCAGATACCATGGGTCAAGGACCAGAAAGGTTTAAAAGGACGGCTGGAGCTGTGACCAAGCAGCCACTCTGAATTCCCAACAAATAACCATCTGTAGACTTTCAGTAATGACGCTGATGATGATCGCAGTTACGATACCGATGATGATCGCAGCATCCCCTTCGGCTGAAGAGTCTTCTCTGTGCCAGCACATCTGCAGGACAGTTTAGAAAAATCAGACTTCATTCAAATATCCAGAGCAACAAGATCCAAGATACAGCAGGTACAGTGACATTCCATTCACTGATCCCCAGCTGCCAGAATGGCAGAGAATAGTCCACAGGTTTGCCTGAGATCTGAACTACACAATTCCAAGGTTATTAGGCAGTCCACTGCTCACCCAGCTGGCCGGTCCTCCTTCCTGCCGTCTGTCTCCTTCCCTGCATAGCTTTGCCACCTGTCCTCCGCCTGTGACCTCCCTCCCATTCCTCCTCCCACTCCCCTCTGTGTCTTGTGGAAAGAATCAACATTATTAGTAGGCCTACACTTTACATTGACAACCTTTGTTGTTGTCTTCTGAGACCGAATCATGTAGCCCAGGCTGGCCTCGAATTTACTGTGCATCTGAGGATGACCTTGAATTTTTTTTTCTCCTTCGTCAGTCCATTTCCCAAGTACAGAGATTACAGGAGTGTGCCACCACGGCCGGCTTGATACACTCTTCAGATGATTGTGTATTTTATATATTGTTCCCTTTAAGGAAAAATGATAGAATTAAGTCACTTTACTTTTTTTTTTTTTAGATTTGTGTGTGTGTGTATGTGTGTGTGTGTGTGTGTGTGTGTGTGTGTGTGTGTGTGTGTGTGTGTGCATGCTCGCCCATGTGCATGCACATGGGTATGTGTACCTGGGCAAGGTGCATGTGCCTATGTGTGGGTGTGTGCAGGGCCAGAAGCGGGGGCATGAGATCACTCCAAGCTGGAGGTCCAGGCATTTGAGGGACATCAGGTTGTTACGTGAACACTGGGATCTGAACTCTAGTCCTCACAATTGAGCAGCAAACACTCAATCCCTCAGCCATCACACCAGTCCTTTATTTAATGTACTTTTTAAAAAGATTTATTTGGCGGGGCGGTGGTGGTGCAGGCCTTTAATCACAGCACGGGGGAGGCAGAGGAGGCAGATCTCTGTTTGAGGCTTTTGCTTCTTCTTCAGGAAAACACCAAATGGCAGATAGGTGCTGGGAGATGCAGAGGGAGGGCCTTGAGGAGTGAGGACGGGGCAGGATTAATTAGGAGGTCCTCTGCTACTTCTGAGGAAGATTCAGCAGCGTTCTTTGGAGCTGTGGTCATGTTGAGAGGTCATGTCCTAGGTCAAAGCCACAGTGGCTCGAGGAGGTAAAGCTTAAGGAGTGGATCCCCAGCTCCAAGTCCCTGGAGGAGAGCTACCTATTCTGCCTGCCCATCAAGGAATGAGAGATTATTGACTTTTTCCTGGCACATCCCCAAAGGATGAGGTTAAGGTCGTACTAGTGCAGAAGCAGACTTGGGCTGGCCAGCGGACCAGGTTTTTGTCACTATTGGGGACTACAAATGGTCATGTAAGGGGCCATCATCTTGGCCGAGCTTTCCATTGTTCCTGTGTGGAGAGGCTACTGGGTAACAAGACTGGCAAGCCCCCACTGTCCCGTGCAAGGTGACACTGTGGCTGTGCTGGTGCACCTCAGCCCTGTCCCCGGATGCACTGGCATCTTCTATGAAGCTGGTGATGATGGCCGGTTTTGATGACTGCTACACATCAGCCAGGGGCTGCACTGCCACCCGGGGCAACTTTGCCAAGCCCACCTTTGATGCCGTCTCCAAGACCTACAGCTACCTGACCCCTGACCTCTGGAAACAGACTGTGTTCACCAAGTCTCATTATCAAGAATTCATTGAGCATCTTATGAAAACCTGCACCAGAGTCTCTGTTCAGGGGACCTAGACCCCAGCTGTAGCCACCACATAAGGGTTTTTATACAAGAAAAATAAAGTGAATTGTCTTTTTTTTAAGATTTATTTCTGTATATGGGTGTTTTGTCTGCATGTACATCTGCACACCAGAAAAGGGCATTGTATCCCGTGGGACTACAGTTACAGACAGTTGTGAGCTGCCATGTGGGTGCTGAGAAATTGAACTCAAGACCTCTGGAAGAGGAGCCAGGGCTCTCTCCAGCCCCAGATTTAATTTTTTTAAGAAGTTTTTAATGAATGAATGAATGCATGAATTTTTTAAAGAAAGGGCTTGCTTTTGGCTCCCAGTTCAAGGGTACAATCTACAGTGGCAGGGAGTCTGGATGGCAGGAGCCTGAGACCGCTGGCCACGTCCTAGCCACAGTCAGGAAGCAGGAGATGAAATAAGTCATTCCCCTTTAATAACTGAGCTCTTTTCCCTCTAATAATTCAGTGGCTCTCAACATGGGTTCCCTAGTCACCATCAACAAGCATATCAGGTTGCCGCTGGCCAGTGTCAGGAGCCTTTATTATCTTAGGCATATTAGACATCTCCCTCAGAAGCCACCAGGGAATAACATCAGGGTTTGGATTTCGGGTCAGCTGACAAGCACTGCCCCCTCCCTTTCTGGGTCCACTTCCTCTGGCCTAGACCAGACCACTGACCTCCCCATTGAATGGAGGCAAGGAGCCTGTGCTTTCCAGACCAGTCTCGTAGAACACAGCTCTCCCCGCTCTATGCCAGAACCCTGAATTGCATTCCCACGGCCCCTTCAGGGAAATACAAGGAGCAGGCTATTTAAAGTCTTTTCATTCCTGGCCTTGGTCCAAAAGACCCAGCCCTGCTGACCTGTCCCATTTCCAGGTACAGGCCACACGGCCACACGAGACAGTTTCTTTCCTTCCCCCCTAGCTGGAGCGTAGGCTTTGACACTGTGACACCTCAGTGTCCCCACCTCGGGTATCTTCCCTTTCATACTGGCTAATAGGTTTTGTTTGTTTTTGAGTCAGGGGCTGACCAGAGTCAAGGTTAGCCTGGAACTCGCTAGCTAGCCTTGACTGACCTCCAACTCAAGACAATCCTGCTCAGCCTCCTGGGTGCTGGGATCACAGGCATGAGCCACCAGGCCTGACTTCTCTCAGTTCTTACAAACATTTGCTCTGCAAAGCTTCCTCACGCCTAGCAGTGGAATTTGCTGTTCTTGGGCTGGGACACTTTGTGTCTTCCTCTGGCAGATCTCCACAGGGTCTGTTCTTTTTTCTTTCTTTTTCCAAATTTAATTTACTTTGTTTGTTTGTTTGTTTGTTTGTTTGTTTGTTTGTTTGTTTGTTTGTTTGAGACAAGGTCTCATGGTATAGCTCTGGCTATCCAGGAACTTGCTATGTAGATCAAGCGAGTCTCAAATTCAGAGAGCCATCTGCCTTGGCCTCCCACATGCTGGGATCAAAGGCGTGCGCGACCGCATTAGGTGAATGTTTTTTAATTACACTCATTGTATGTGTGGTCCAAGTGCCATAGTACGCATGTGGATGGAGGTCAAAGAACATCTTGTGGGAGTTGTTTCTCTCTCCTTCCATCATGTGAGTTCTGGGAATCTAACTCAGGTCATTGGACTTGGCAACAGTGAGGAGCCATTTCATCCACCTAGAGTCTGCTTGTCATACATCTCAAGTGCATCTTCCCCATCGGCCTCAAGCTGACGTCTTATCTCCAACACTCACTTCATCCCCAGCGCTGAGCACAGTTCCTGGGACTCCTGTGTTTGCTGAGTTGAAATCTGAGAAGAGAAACCTCTGCCTCTCCGAGGTACTTTTCCAATAATGGAATTTAATGGCCGGTCTCTCTCAAAGCCACTTTGCCTCTGTATTAACCTGCAAGTGTCTTGAGACTTGATTCCTGTCTAGATACTTCTTATTCCAGAAAGCCTTCTGGGTTTGTCAGCCCTCTGGTGACAGGATTTCCACGTACCTGCACCAGTGCACCGTAGCACCTGCACCGTATTGAGCCACACAGCTAGGAAGCAGAACATTTGAGTCCAGGCCATCTAGCTCTAGGGCCCAGCCATCGCCTACACAATATGAATGTGTGCACGCACAACCCACACATACTCACAACTCCCCCAAGTACACACACGCTATGAGACGAAATAACACTCAACAACAATAAAATACTATTGGTGATCTATATTTACTAAGTGAGAAGAATTGGGACCAATGGCCAAGTAGCCTGGGCATGTCCTGGACCCCAGATCATCTTCCCCACAGGAGACAGAGTCCCACATCAGCCTACAGAGAGTTGCCCTAGAGCAAAGCCAAACTCTGTACTAAGGAAGTGCTCTTGGCGGATACCATTTTAATAGAGGCCTCTTGTTCTTCTCTCTCTGAGAAGCCACCACATTTCCTGCCTCACCACGAGAAGGTCCTGGGAACGGTTAGCCTGGCTTTGCTGAATGACTAACCTCGGGGGCTAACTTCAGAAACAAAGACCGTAAAGGACCAGGCTGGTTGCCAGACCTCTCAGAGAGGGTCACGCCTTCCTTGCTTGTGGGCACAGCAGAAGGCCCAAAACCATAGCATGTACATATCCTCATTTCTTAAGATTCCTTGCTTTTATTTCTATGAATGTGTGTCCGTGCCTGTGTGTTGGCCAGGGAAAAATTTCAGGAGCCCCCCAATGTGGGAGAATTTGAGAAAGGGTTTGAGTCCTCTGCAAAAGCATTGAGTGCTCCTATGCGCTGGGCCCTCTTCCCAGTCCTGCGCACGCCATTCTTGACTCAGTAACTCTAAGAAATTGATCCTAACAGCTGTCCCATACAACTCTGCAAAGCTCCACAGAATAAGCAGGCCTCATACATGAAGTACTTTTTTTTTAATAACAGCATATAAGAATAAATACTGTGGGATCACAACTCAGTGGTGTAGCATTGTTAATACGTGCAAAGCCCTGAATTCAATCCTCAGCACCAAAATTTTTATTTTTATTTATTTTTTTAAAGATTTATTTATTTGTTTATTTTATGTATATGAGTGTTCTATCTGCACGTACAACTTTAGGTCAGGAAAGGGAATCAGATCCCACTATAGATAGTTGTGAGCTGCCATGTGGTTGCTGAGAATTGAACTCAGGTCTCTGGAAGAGCAGCCAGTGCTCTTAACCTCCGAGCCATCTCTCCAGCCTCCCCCCAAATTTGTATTAATTAAACTGAACATGGTAATACATCCCACCCCTGTGATTCCTGAAAGCTGAGGGAAGAAGATGATCCAGGACTGGAGACTGACGACTAAGGTCCAATGGATCTTCAGTTCAAGGTTGACCAGAGCTACAAACTGAAACCCTGTCTCCAGCCCTACTCCTTCCGACCCCAAA
>CABHPR010115904.1:0-42341 GCA_902168415.1 Peromyscus melanophrys | reverse complement strand
CCTTCCTTCCTTCCTTCCTTCCTTCCTTCCTTCCTTCCTTCCTTCCTTCCTTCCTTCCTGTATGTCAAAGCTGCAGAAACCACCCCTCTGACTGTGCAGACAATCTAGCCATCTTTAGGTCTCTCTCTTCTAGACTACTTTCTCCTTTTTTATTTTAAGTGTTCGAATTTACCATCTATGGAATGCCAGGTCCTGTGCTAAACACTTAAGCAAAAGAGTTAAGTAGCACTTTCCCTGCACCAAAGGCTTCACTGTTTGGCATACAATCATCACTGGAAAATAAAGAGTGAACATGAGTCTTTTAACTGACTGCAGGAAAAGCTGCTGAGTTAGTGGTCTTCCCCTTGAGTGGATCAGATGAGAGCAAATACAGGTGGCTCTAAATGATCTAAATCACCAACAGAAATAGGCAGCCTTTGAGCACCATGCAAGTGTATAGATTTTCTATTAATGGGAAAGAGAATCCATTGAAGGATTTTAGCAATGGCACTGAGTCTTTGCATTTATATATCAGAAGAACCACTCTGATGGCAGAAGACAAGGCTGATTAAAGAGCCAGAAGACCAGGCAAGGATTTTGGAGATTATGATAACATGATCACCTATCTGGTTGATGTTATGTCAGTTTTGTTAAGTAACAGTACCAATTTCTACACTCCCAGGTCTATGACCTCCTTAGGCATGTGTTATTGGATTGGCTTACTGTCCAGGCATGGATTCCCTTCCATAGAGCTGAATTCAACCTCAATCAGAGGGCAGCTGGTAACACACCATAGTTGTACCACTATTGAACTGTTTGACATCTATTGCCCGACAGGCTAGCTTTTTGTTTCATGGAGTTTATAGACTGGAAAGACCATTGCTGTGTTTTCCTTCTAGTGGCCTGCATAGCAGCTTCCAACACTTTGTAAGATGGCCATAGGGGATGTCTTCATAGGGGAAGACAAGGGAAGCTCAATTATGTTTGACATCTCTATATCATGTAGTGGGTTTTGTGGCATCTTCAGCGATATACTCTTATCTCTACTTCTTAAGAAAAATCAAGAGGACTGACAAGAGCCTATAAAGTTTGAGTCATCTCTACGGTCTTCCTGACCAACTTCTACACATGTATCCCACACCTGGGCTTGGAAATTTTCTTTTCTATTGCTGTGAAGAGACACCATGACCAATTTCTTTCTGTCATATCTTGAGATGCTGCTGTTATATACTTCACTGAATAACATGTTATAATTATCCAAATGTTTAATATAATTATAATAAAGTTATCTTTTTAGATGAATTAAAATAAGGAAAATATTTTTCTTCATACACACATGTACATAAGCATACACATATACCCCCCACATGAACATGTACATAAACACATGCATATGCACACATGAATATACACAACTAGTTTTTAATCTATGTCAATTTCCATTTAATTTAATAACCCATTTATATTTTTCTCACAGAATATGTCTGATATTGTGAGTCACTCAGTTTTGCGAGTATGACAAAGTCTATGTTAGTCCTTTATCTTGGAAGAATAATTTCGCTGAATGTAGCATCCTATATTAATGTGTTCTTCTTTCAGTACCTTAAATATTTAATTCTATTTATTTTTTAGTTTATTTCTAA
This sequence comes from Peromyscus melanophrys, assembly GCA_902168415.1. Taxonomy (NCBI): domain Eukaryota; kingdom Metazoa; phylum Chordata; class Mammalia; order Rodentia; family Cricetidae; genus Peromyscus; species Peromyscus melanophrys. The sequence continues at coordinate 40,719 of CABHPR010115904.1, read as the reverse complement.
AAAGTAGTTTTCTGTACTATTTATTCTTTATTTCTTTTCTTTGGCTACTTTCAAATTTCTCTGTCTTTGGTTTTATAAAATTTGAAAATTTACATTTTCACTTTGTTCTTTTTGTTTGTATTCTCTGAACTTCTTGGATATGGAATGGGGCCTCCGTAATTTGGTGTATTCTAATCTATTGCCAAAAAATTGCTTTGCTTTGATTGATTCTTTCCCCTCCCTTTATTTCTGTCATTCCAGTTACTGACGGAGTATAGTATTGAAACTGTCTCATAGGTCTGTTATGTCCTTTTCTGTCTTCCATTGATTTTTTTTTCTATCCATTTACTTTAGGATGTATCTGGCTCATGTGTAAGCTCATTTCATGAATGCATTCTTCCCTGGGTGCTAGCTAGGATATTCAGTTTTGTTTTATTTTGGTTCACCTCTGATGTTGGTCATGATATGGACCTTACATATTTCTTATGACATGTTATCTGCTTCTCTGTTGATCTTTTAACACTCTAACCATGGACAGGTTAGATTTCCTGTTGGATCATTACAATCTTGTATCCAATCTGACTCTATTCTCCTGATTTCATTTTATGTCTCCATACAGAATTTCTTTCTTGTTTCCTGGTTTGTTATTTTATTAACATTAAAAAGCACATTGTAGGGCTGGGCGGTGGTGGCACACACCTTTAATCCCAGCACTTGGGAGGCAGAGCCAGGCGGATCTCTGTGAATTCGAGGCCAGCCTGGTCTCCAAAGCGAGTTCCAGGAAAGGCGCAAAGCTACACAGAGAAACCCTGTAATGAAAAAAAAAATTAAAAAAAAAAAGCACATTGTATCTGACATAGAAGCAAACTTGATTTTAATGTGAGGGTTTACTACAAGTAGGCTAAGGGGTAGTCTGGAATTACTTTTTGATGTGGCTACAGGTTTTAAATTCTTTTTGGACTCTTCAAAGCACTTCTCAGGAAGACTAAGCTTCAGGTCTAATCCATGACCATTTTCCTGGAGTTCTGTTCTTGAGATAGTGAGTGGAGAGATAAGCAGTCTGCAGGCTTCCCATTCAATGTCATAATGCTGTGGGGTGCTTTGTGGAGAGGAATACTAACAGGTTTTTCTCCACTGCTATAGGTTTTCCTTCAAAGTTGTCCCTTCTCTAGCTGTTAACAATGCCAGGCTATGTTTTTGAATGACCCCTGTTGACCGCTGTGACTCCTCTCACTTCAATGTGGTAGGAAGAGTGAACAAGGTTGGAAAGGGAGATTTCTCCTTAGAATTCATTTTCCTCTAATTCATAACACTTTTCTCTCAAGGGGCATGTGAGCTTACTGCATGGTGACTTCCTGTCTCCTCCTCCTCCTCATGGACCCATGACTGACTCATTCCTTACTCTTTAATCTGAGAATACTATTATGTGTTGGAGGCAACACTCAAAAGAGTGTACTTTCCTCAACTACCCTTCCGAGAATGTCTTATTCTCAAATAAGTCTACACTTAATCTCATAAATTTGTGTAAATTGCCACTTAAGTGATTTTGCTGGTGCATGGCTCCCACACTTTTGCTTACAGATGTCTCCATGTGTCTGAGGATAAGCCTCTTCCCAGAGTTCAAGTTGCAGTTGGCCCTGTAGCCTCCATGTTCTGGTCTGTCAATGGGAAAACACTGATTTTGTTCATATAGGTGAATCTTGTAAAGTAGAGTGAAGAAACACTCAAGCTTTTAAAATGTGATAGATTAAATATGGAATCCATTGCTATCTATTAAATAATTTCTTACTCTTAGATTCTTATAAATTCTTGTGCACATTTAATAAATACCATGGAAATCTGTTTCTTCCTGCAGTAACATTTTGCAAATCATTTAGCATAATGCTCTGAGCAGGACATTGTTGAGGACACAGCTCACCCATTTTCTTCAGATTTCCCCAGGTCTACTCCTCATCTGTGTGTCTACTAAGTAGTGAATATTTTCACCTGTGTAAACTTGTGAAACTTGACATCATCAAAGTCATGATACTGACAGAGAAATGACTGACACCCAAGGAATCTTATGATTCACTTTTATATCCACATCCATTTTCTTGCCTCCTACTTCTTACCCCAGGGTTCTGGAAACCAAATAATATATTCTCAATTTTTAGAATTTGTCAGTACTCCAAAATGTAAAATGTGAATGGATCTGCACCATATGCAATCTGTTGGAACTGTCTATATCTATCTGTCACTCTTCCATCACTATTTGTTAGCACAGTACTAGTTTTTCCCTAAATCCATCTCTCCTAGGGTGTTTGTCTTCTACATTGTATCTTTAAAAGTTCTTCTTGTGAATATTATTTTTGCTCTTGTTATCAATATGCCGCAGGTGTTTATTTCATTTATTTAAATTTTCCTCCTGAGTCTCTCCTCCTCTTCCTCCTTCCTTCCTTCATTCCCTCCTCCTTCTTCTTTTTTTCTTCTTCTCCTCCTCCTCCTCCTCCTCCTCCTCCTCCTCCTCCTCCTCCTCCTCCTCCTCCTCCTCCTCTTCCTCCTCCTTCTGTCCCTGTCTCTCATTTTGTTACATATTCCAGTGGGGCCTAGAACTTGCTATTCTCACGCCTCCAAGTGCTGAGCTCAAGGGGGGTGCACACTCCCATGCCCTCCTGTCGTTTTCATTCAGATCTTTTATTGGGTAAGGTAGGGAGTTAGAAAACTGAGAATGGGGGAAGACTTCGAGATCTAGAATCAAATAAAATTAGAGTGTTTGTCTCTGCCCAAAAAGTTAAAAACACAGCAATGTCAGGATGGCTTATGACTAATTACAAAGTCAAAGATGAACTAATGGCATAGGTGCATAAAATAATAAGATACAGACTGACGTATTTTTTAGGTCAGAAGTTAAGGTGCATAAGAAAGAAACAAAATTTTCTACTTTTTTAAAAATAATTTTGAAATTAAAATAAAATGTATCTTTTTACTCTTGCCCTTCCCTCCCTCCAGTTGTTCCCATGTATCCCCCTCCTCTGTCTCAAATTCATGGCTTTTTTCTTTAATGATTATTATAGACAGACACAACACACACACACACACACACACACACACACACACACACACACACACACACACACACATGATTTTATAGCTGACCATTGGGTTTTTCCTTCAAGTATGAATTTTACCTGATAAGAATCTGAGTGTCAACAAAACCATTCTTCTTCTCTAAGTAGTGAACTTGTGTCTAACTAATGAGGGCTCAGAATAGCAAAAATTCTGGGAGGTAGGGAATACATGTTGAGTGTCCTGTTTCTCTCTACAAGTTGGCAACTGCTGAGATGTACTGTGGTCTAGTATATCCTTTATTTCAGGTCTCAGCTCTGAATTCAGCTCTGATGAATAGAAATGCAATGGATGCAGAAAATACGTACAAGCTACACATGCAATTTTAGCTTTTCTACTGGCCAGATAATTGTCTTTAAATTTTTAAGTGCATTTTTATTTCAAACTAACACATAATAATTTATTCATGTTTGTGAGGTACACTGTGACATTTTAATACATGTACATAATAAGTGATAAGGTACAATTACTAGCAAACTCATTGCCTCAATTATTTGCCAGCTCTTTATTTTCAAAATATTATGTGCTAATCAATTATTTTAGCTGGTGTTTTCCTACTTACCAATGGGATTGAACATAGCTTTATATTCACTGGCCACTTAATCTTGCTTATAGGTTTCCATCAAATATGCCCATTCCAAAATCTCTTTGATGTATAGTTATTAATTATAACAACTTATTCTTTTCAGTTTGATGTTTGGAAATGTCTCTACTAAATAAGTATACTGAACTTTCAGTTTGGTTTTGATGAGTACTTTCTTTTATGACTTAATGATGGTAGTCCCTTATTAGAAAATATTTCCCCTCACAGAAGACATAAAGATCATCAATGTGTTGCTCAAAAGTGTTTTTTGTTTATTTGTTTTTTGGGGGGGTTTCGAGACAAAGTTTCTCTGTGTAGTTTTGGTGTCTGTCCTGGATCTTGATCTGTAGACCAGGCTGGCCTCGAACTCACAGAGATCTGCCTGGCTCTGTCTCCCAAGAGCTGGGATTAAAGGTGTGCGCTGCCACCATCCTGCATCAATAGTGGTCTTTAATTAAGTTTTCGGGAACAATATTTCACTAAAAAAAAAATTGTTGCCAAGTGACTATCCTTTAAAAAAAATCTCTCCAAACTATGGGATTTAAATGTATATAATTTGAATATTATTTTCTTAAAGAAGGGCTGAGAAACATTTCTGTTAGTCTGCCTATCTCTTACAGCACATTTCTAAGTTACATGCATTTTAAATTTAAAGAATAAGTTAAATACTTTTTACAGTCTGTGGAAAGAACAACATTGGACTAGATGCTATACAATATTATAAATTCCATATTATGTGACTGCAGTTGGGTGAACTGCAATGTCTACTGCCACCAAACGTTTGGAAGCTTAAAAAGGGGACATTGACAAGGAACTGTCATTATTTGCTTGGGTGCTCCTCCACTGTATTCTAGACATCCCATGGATACCCCATTTAAGCCAAGAGAAATCAGAGTTCATGTGGGAACTCCAGTGTTCAAAACTGGAGGAGATTGAGTTTTTCTTGAAATACTTAGAATCTTAATGTTCAATGTTTTATGCTGTCTGTCTTGTGACAGAAAAGTAAAGCTATGGAGGCAAGATTCAAACTGTAATGACAGAAAGCTTCCCCTTTCAGCTGGCAAGAGGTAAGCGGTGTTCTAAAGCACTCTAAGGAGTGTATTTGTTGTTGTTGTTATTATTGGTTTTTTTTTTTTTTTTGTGTGTGTGTGTGTGTGTGTGTGTGTGTGTGTGTGTGTGTGTGTCTGTGTGTCTGTGTGTCTGTGTGTGTATGGTGGGACTAGGGTTGTGTTGCTCCAGAGTGTGGAAGCAGCACAGAACAAGAGACGAGCAGTCCAAGTAAAAACCATAGGAAGAAGCTAAAGTTTAGGATATGTTTTACTTCTTTGGGAACCCGGGATCCTCCATAATGTGCTGAGAGAAAAGCAAAATGCCTTCTGTGTTTAGAATGAAGACATGTGGCTTCCTTCTAGCCTGTGGATGTATCCTAGATCCTGCAGCTCTTCACTTTCATTTTTGGGAGAATACAGCAAGGACATTAAAGTAAACATCCAACTTCAGAAGTCAGATGGGCTATAACCTGAACATCTCAGGAACAGTGTATACACAGAGGGGTCTAATTTTAGCCTTTAAGCAATGGGGAATTTAGATTGTGAATAAGTGAGTTTTGACCAGTCACACTGGTAAGCCAACTGGTGTTGTCATTGTTCAGATCTTGTTTAGGCAACCATATAGTTAGGGCTTCACGGGTGCAGCTTTCCTGTCCTATACAGAAGATATAGTCTCCCAGCAGATATCCTGGACCTCTGGCACTTAACAGTCTTTCTGACTATTCTGTGATGTTCACTGAGCCTTAGATTTAGGGGTTATGTTGTAGATGCACCAGTTAAGCCTGAGTACCCCACAGTCTGTGCATTTTGGTCAGTTTTAGATTTCTGCAATAATCTCTGTGTGCTGAAAAGGAAGCTTATTTGATTAAGATCAAAACTACACTCATCAGTGGATATAAGAGTAAGTACACGCAATGCAGTTAGAAATTACACAAGTTCAGGAAAGCAGCAGTAATATGTTTTTCTCTATGGCCCATAGCCTAACTAGAAATGTACAGTTGACTAGGTCTACAGTATCAGTCATGAGTTATTTCCTGTTGAGCAGATCTTAAATCCAGTAAGCCAGCTGTTTCCCACATCCCAACCTGGATAGATGTAATCTTAGATCAAGAGCTGTTGATGATTGCTGAGAGAGAAATAATTTGTCTTCCCTAGGAATGTCTTCCTAATTGGTTATCCAATTGTTCATTCTTAAAAACATATACATACTAGTAACACTAAGTTGACTCATCAAAATGTTTTTTTTAATTATTTATATGTATGTGTGCATGTAACAATAACAGTCAAATAAAGATGGCCTAAAGGACATGAAGTTGGAGGAGTTGAGACAAGTTAGAGTGGATCTGGGAGGAGTTATGAGCAGTGATGTGATGTATATGATCAAACTTTATTGACTGAAATTCTCAGTTGTAATAAAAATATTTTTTAAAGTGAGTTTATTACATTCCTCTGCACTATATTTTCACACGACCTGACTTATTTTTATCTGGAGAGAACCATAGGCTAGAGCTTATGGTTCTCATTGCTTCTGAATTTCCTACAAGCACCCTCTTCTCTCCAGAATCTTCCCTGCATGTCCCTAGTCTGCACTTACTGTTTCTTTCCTTCCTGCAGCTCCTAACAGCTCTCCAAATGTGAGAGGCATCTTAACACGCTGGCAAGTGGCAGGGAGAGTGAAATCCCAGAGTTGGGCATGGGGAGGAGGCCGGTAGGAGGGGGAAAGAGTGAGGGAAGAGATAATCACATAGATTAGCCCCTCTTACTGAAAATAACATGTGTGATATTCTGAAAAGCAGATATTTTTAACTGGTGAGTCCAAGTGACTAAATGGAGTCTTTTTCTCTTGGACAGATTTTTTTTTCACCAAAAAAAAAAAAATGATGAACAAATATAAAGGACACCAAAGTGCATGGGTCCACTTAAAGCTAATTAACTACTACTAAATAAATAAACTTAGTCATTTATTCTAACAAGCATGGGGCCGCACTACTGTTAAATTTCACTCACATCCCCAATACATGGTCTCTTCGTAGATCAAAGGTCATGGTTTGCTTCTTTTCTCCCACTCATTTTCTTCACAAACTCTGTCCTAGGGTTAGGTATTAGGGTAAAAGTTTACAAGGCCATGTGTACCATATGATTAACATGGCTGGTATATATGCACAGAGCTTACTTACTATGGGGTGTTGTCACCAAGCCATTATGTTACAAAGAACTTTGTGAAAACATTACATGCAGAGTCTATAGAAATGTTAACTAAAACAAAATAAATATGGGGTACAAAATATATAGTCCACAGTCATAGCAGGTCCCTTTTTCCCCATATAAACAGCATATTTCCTGTCCTTGGTTTAAATTAAAAAAAAAAAAAACAAAAACAAACAAAAACAAAACAAACAACAATAAAAAAAAACATGCTCTATTTTCATAGAGCCTAAAGGTGCCATACAGGCTGCTGAGTCAGAAAGTCATCAATGGTCTTACCCTCTTACACAGATGTATGGACCCTGTGTGCTACAATGCTGGTCTGTCAGGCAAGGGATTCCCACTGGCACAATACTGGCATGGCTTTTATGGGAGCAACAAACTGCTTTTTTTTTTTTTTTCTGAACTTGAGGTCCAGCCACAAGACAATATCCATGCCTAGTACTGTAAATCTGATCACAAAGCTAGAGCTGAGGAAGTCATAAGCCCTAGTGTGGAACCTAAGCCTGTTATTTTGCTGAATAAAAATACTGCTAACGTCATTCTAAATATTTATATTTACATCCACATGTTGGTGTGGCTCTCAGATTTGGTGAAAGAAGCATCTTTTGCAGTGAGTAACTATTAAGGCAGAGACTTATAACCAGTCAAAGTGTTAAGTGTAAATGACTATTGAGTTTTTATACTTAAACGGGACATCTGCATCACCCTTTCATAGGCTCAGAGAACACTGTGCAACAATGATTGAAAATAATAAGAGCTAGAGGTGTGGAAGAGAGCTGTGAAGCGCTGTCTTCTGGATATGATATGGCTGTGTGCTCATGAACTCAAACCAGTTGTGGTTACCTGTAGAAGATCAGCTTCACCAATATTACATCAGAGATGAGAATCTATCTGTGCCCTTATGGCCTTTTCTCTCCCTTAGGAGATATTGGTAGTTAATGGTTATTAGGGAAGAAAGATTAACTTTACATTTTATATTAATGCATATGTGCCTGTAAGAGTTGATGATCACTGTGTGTGCATGTGAGTGTGTGCCTGTGTTTGTTTGGTGTGTGTGTGTGTGTGTGTGTGTGTGTGTGTGTGTGTGTGTGTGTGTGTGTGTGATGCCATGGAGACCAGAAGAGGGCATCTGATCCTTAGGAGACGAAGTTATAGGAAACATGAGCGCTGTGACCTAACCTGGCCACTATGCAAGGGCAGTAATTGTTGTTAAGTACTGAGTTATCCCTCTGTCTTCTTAAACTTACTTTCTTACCTTTCACTTTCCTCAGTGGTATAGCCATGGGTCATTGGCCTGTGCTTCCCTAAAATACATCCCTACTCTTGCTCATGCAAACCACCTGAACTAAACCAATGTGCCATGAAAAAATTTAAAAGATATAAAAGTAAAAAGGAGTATGTTAATAATGAAAATGACTTTTGTTGAATATTTTATGCTTATTTAGTTACCAAGTTTGAGTTGTTAGAAGTAAAATACTTATCTTCTAAACAAAGATAACAGAAACAAATATAAGTACTGTTACTCCTCCATAAGCATTTCAAGATGGCAGATGTCTTGGTTCGTGTCACTCATTATAAAGGAGATGCCAAAGAAAAAGCTTACTTTTGAGTGAGAACATTTGGAAAATAACTGGAAAGGATATTTAAACAATCTGCAATCAGAAAAGCAGTGGGCATTTCTGGGAGGAAATGATTATACTCCAGAAAGGCAAGGAAACCCTTTACAGAATGATATGATGATAATTGTAATAAAACACCAGACTAGGCTGCATGTTCTATGAAAGGCACAAAAGAAAAGGAGAATCATGCAGATGACAAAGACAGAGGGGGGGGGTGTATCTTGAGCCTCTTTAAGAGGGTTTTACCAGTAAAGAGAGATTCAAGAAACGAACATTCAGGACAATAAATGAAGAACAAGATGAACTTAAAGGAGAGAATAGGATGCATAGTTAGAACTTTGTGGGAAATATTAAAGCAGCAACACAAGATTTTACTAATTGTAAAGTGGATGATGATTGGAAACATAGTTGAGATAATTTATTTTTACTTACGGATTTCAAATTTTCTCCATATGATACCACCAACTGGTTCCTGAGAAAGTTGAATACAAAATATATTGAGTACCATATCTTCAAATAGTGACAAATTCAAATGTATTCAGATGAATTCACTGAAGATGGAGAAAACTCTAGAACAATCATTCTAATAATGCAGTCACTATGCAGAAGTGAATGCTCAGTGGAGATAGTCTCTTTGATAGAATAAAAAATTGCATTCTTGAAGTTTAAAACTGCTACTGCACTGAACACCTGTTACCATGGCTGGAAAAAAATTGAGGAAATCAAGGACTTTCTGTTTAAAGATCAGCAGAAGGATGCCAAGGCTGATGAGACAAGGATAATGTGAAGAACAAGTTTCACTGCAGTAGGTACCTTTACACTCTGGTCATCACGGACAAGGAAAAGGCGGAGAAGTTGAAGCAGTCCTTGGTTTGGCAATGAAGGTGTGGAAAAGAATCAGGTCTTTGCATTTGACTATTGAAAACCCTGAAAAGTCAAAACAAAACAAACAAAAACAACCACAAAATACCTGTCATAGACAAATCAGAGAACATAGATGTGGGAATCAAAAAATGCAGATACCATCTCAAATTCCAAGTCTCTGTTGATTCTACTATGACAGAGAAAACTTGGCATGTGCAAGATTAATATAAATGTGCTTTCCCTGTCAAATTACCTGTATAAGGTTTGGTATGTTAAGAGAGAGAATATGTAGAATATGCTGTAACTATAATCTGTCTAAGCAAGGACTGTCAAGACAGTTTAGCTTGCATGCCCATCCAGAAGGACTGGTCCTGGCCTCTTGAAATATGCTGGCATGGATTCTAAGGCTGTGTTCAAGGAGAACAAGAGCAAGCTGGCAGTGTTGTTCATGAGCATAACAATGAAAGCATGAGCTTTATAAGGAAAATGACTTTTGTCTTATTTCTTTTGTCCCTTACTTAGCTACCAATTTAAAAACATTAGAAATGAAGTATTTATCTTCTAAAACATAGCTAATAGAAACAAAACACAATTTTAGAACTTCAACCATCATTCTATTTTTTTTCTTTAAATCTCTACTGTAGTTTCCCCTGCCTCCTCTCTTCCCACCCCCACACCACCCAACACCATATCCACTCCTCCTCCATTTCTACTCAGAAAAGGACAGGCCTCCCAAGGATATCTAAAAACATGGCATGTCAAGTTGAAGTAAGACTAAGCTCCTCCCCTATGTATTAAGGCTGGACAAGGTGACCCAGTATGAGGAATGGGGCCCCAAAAGCCAGCAAAAGAGTCAAAGACAGCCCCTGTTTCACTGTTAGGAGTCCCACAAGAAGACCAATCTACACAACTGTCACATATATGTAAAGTGCCTAGGTCAGTCCTATGTAGACTCCCTGGTTGTCGGTTCAGTTTCTGTGAGCTCCTATGAGCCCAGGTTAGTTGATTCTGTGGGTTTTTTTTTTATGTTGTCCTTGACCCCTCTGACTCCTACAGCCTTTCTCCCTCTCTTCAGCAGGATTCCCCAACATCAGCCTAATGTTTGGCTCTGGTTCTCTGCATGTGTTTTTACCAATTGCTGGATGAAGGCTCTCTCATGACAATTGGGCTAGACATCAATCTATGAATATAGCAGAATATCCTTAGGCATCTTTACATTGACATTTTTTCCCTCCATTCCTGTTTGGTGCTATCTAGGACTCTGGGACAACCAGCCTCTGGGTTCTGGAGCTCCAGGCAGTGTCAGGGATGGGTTTACTCTCATGGTATGGGTCTAAGGCTGAACCAGTCGTTGGTTGGCCACTCCCACCATCTCTGTGCCACATTTACCCCAGCATATCCCATAGGCAGGGGAGACTGTACATTGAAGGTTATATGGGTGGGTTGGTATCCCAATACCTCCACTGGTAGTCTTACTTGGTCACAGCACATTGCCAGTTTAGGCTAAGTATCCCCTATTGCTAGGAGTCTAAACTGGGGTCATCCTTGTAGATAGATTCCTGGGAGTTTCCCTTAAACTGTTTCTATGTTTCTTAAACTGACCCTGAAATGCCCCGCTTTCCAGTCATCTCTTTTGGTTCTCTCCCCTGACCCCACCCCCACCTGATCGCTCATGTTCCTATCCCCACTCACTCCCAATCCTCCTATGAAATCTTTTCTGTTTCCCCTGCCCAAGGAGATCTAATGTCTACCTTGAGCTTTCCTTGTTACCTAGCCTCTCTGAATCTTTGGATTGTAGCATGGTTATCCTTTAGTTTAAAGTTAATATCCACTTATAAGTGAGTAGCTACCATGTTTGTCTCTCTGGGCCTTGATTACCTCACCCAGGATGATCTCTTTCTAGTTCAATCCATTTTCCTTTGAATTTCATGTCATTGGTTATAACAGCTGAGTAATACTACATTGTGTAAATATACCATATTTCCTTCATCCACTCTTCCGTTGAACATCTAGGTTGTTTCCAGATTCTGACTATTATGAATAAAGTTGCTACAAATATAGTTGAGCAAGTGTCCTCGTAGTATGATTGAACATCCTTTATGTAGATGCCCAAGAGTGGTATAGCTGGGTCTTGAGGTAGATTGATACCCAGTTTTCCGAGAAACCACCATATTCATTTCCCAAGTGGCTGTACATGTTTGCACTCCCACCAGCAATGGAGAAGTGTTCCACTTGCTCCACATCTTCTCCAGCATGAGCTGTCACTTGTGTTTTGATCTTAGCCATTCTGACAGGTATAAGATGGAATCTCAATGTTGTTTTGATTTGTATTTCCCAGATGGCTAAGGATGCTGAGCATTGCTTTAAGTGATTCTCGGCCACTTGAGATTCCTCTGTTGAGAATTCTCTGTTTAGATCTGTACCCCATTTTTAATTGGATTATTTGGGTTTTTTATGTCTACTTTCTTTAGTTCTTTATATATTTTGGAATCAGCCTTCTGTCTGATGTGGGGTTGGTGAAGAACTTTTCTCATTCTGTAGGCTGTTGTTTTGTCCTATTGACTCTGTCCTTTGCCTTACAGAAACTTTTCAGTTTCATGATGTCCCCTTTATTAATTGTCAATCTTAATGTCTGTGCTCATGGTGTTCTATTCAGGAAGTTGTCACCTGTACAAATGCATTCAAGGCTATTCCCTACTTTCTCTTCTGTCAGGTTCAGTGTCTCTGGGTTTATGCTGATGTCTTTGATTTCTTTGGACTTCAATTTTGTGCAAGGTGAAAGGTATGGATCTATTTGCATTCCGGTACATGCAGACATCCAGTTAGGCCAGCACCATTTGTTAAAGATGCTCTCTTTTTTCTATTATGTATTGTTCACTTCTTTATAAGAAATCAGATACCCATAGGTGTGTGGATTTATGCCTGGATCTTCAACTCGATTTCATTGATCAACCTCTCTGCTTTTATGCTAATACCATGTGGTTTTTATTGCTATAGCTCTGTAGTAGAACTTGAAATTAGGGATGGTGATACCTTGAGGATTTCTTTTATTGTTCAGGATTGTTTTAGCTATCCTGGGTTTTTTGTTTTTCCATATGAAATTGAGTATTGTTCTCTTAAGATCTGTAAAGAATTGTATTGGGATTTTAATGGGGATTGTGTTGTATCTGTAGATTGCTTTCAGTAAGATGACCATTTTTACTCTGTCAGTCCTACAGATCCATGAACATGGGAGATCTTTCCATCTTCTGGTACCTTCTCCGATATATTTCTTCAAAGACTTGAAGTTCTTGTCATACAGGTCTTTCACTTTTTTGGTTAGGGTTACACCAAAATATTTTATATTATTGTGGCTATTGTGAAGGGTGTTGCTTCCATGATTTCTTTCTCAGCTTGTTTATCGTTTGTATATAACAAGACTACCGATTTTTTTGTTGTTAGTTAATTTGGTATCCAGCCACATTGCTTAAGTGTTTATCAGCTACAGGAGTTCCCTGGTAGAACTTTTGGGATCACTTATAAGTACTATCATATCATCTGCAAATAGCAGTATTTTGACTGCTTCCTTTCCAATTTGTATCACCTTGATCTCCTTTTGTTGTCTTATTGCTCTAGCTATAACTTCAAATACTATATTGAATAATATATTCCCGATTTTAGTAGAATTGCTTTGAGTTTCTCTCCATTTGATTTGATGTTGGCTATTGGCTTGCTGCATTTTGCTTTTATGTTTAGGTATGTCACTTGAATCCCTGAACTCTGCAAGACTTTTAACGTGAAGGGGTGTTGAATGTTGTCAAAGGCTTTTTTAGCATCTAATGAGATGCTCATGGTTTTTTTTTTTTTTTCCTTTCAGTTTTTTTGTATGGTGGATTACATTGACAGATTTTCTGGGGTTTTTTGTTTTTGTTTTTGTTTTTGTTTTTAACCATCCCTGCATCTCTGGGCTGAAGCCCACTTGATCATGATGGATGATCTTTTTGATATGTTCTTGGGTTCAGTTTGCAAGTACGTTTTTTGAGTATTTTTGCTTTCGCATCTATGTTCATGAGGGAAATTGAACTGTAATTCTCTTTTTTGTTGAGTCTTAGTGTGGTTTGGGTAGCAGGGTGCCTGTGACCTCATAAAATTAATTTTGCAATGTTCCTTCTGTTTCTATTTTGTGAAATAATTTGAGGAGTATTGGTATTAGGTCTTCTTTGTAGGTCTTATAGGTTCTTCACTGAAACTATCTGACCCCCTGGGCTTTCTTTGGTTGGAATATTTTAATGACTGCTACTATTTCCTTGGGAGTTATATGTCAATTTAAATTGTTTATTGATCTTGATTTAACTTTGGTTAGTGGTGTCTATCAAGAAAATTGTCCATTACTTTTAGATTTTCCAATTTTGTAAAGTACCAGACTTTGAAGTATGACCTAATGATTCTAATGATTTCCTTGGTGTCTTTTGTTATGTCTCCCTTTTCATTTCAGATTTTGTTAATATAGATAGGTGGTTGTGATGGTAGTGGGTTGTGTGTGTGTGTGTGTGTGTGTGTGTCCCTTCTTTGGTTTTGCTGGTGTGAGATTATCTATTGCCTGTGTTTATGTTAACTCCCTTGGGTGGAGTATGCCTCTAGTACCTTTTGTAGTGCTGTGTTTGTAGACAGATATTGTTTAAATGTTACTTTGTCATGAAATATCTTGTTTTCTCCATCTATGGTGACTGAAAGCTTTGCTGGATACATCAGTCTGGGCTGTCATCCATGGTCTCTTTGTATCTGCAAGACATCTGTGCAGGCCCTTCTGATTTTTAGAGTAGCCAATGAGAAGTTTAGTGTAATTATAATAGGTCTGCCTTTATTTATTAGTTGGCTTTTCTCCTTGCTGCTTTTAATATTCTTTCTTTGTTCTGTATTTTAAAGTTTTGATTTTATGTGATGCTGAAACTTCCTTTTCTGATCCAATCTATTTGGTGTTCTGTAAGCTTCTTGTACCTTTATAGGCATCTCATTCTTTAGGTTAGTGAAATTTTCTTCCATAATTTTTAAGTGTATTTTCTGGATGTTTGAACTGGGATTCTCCTTCTTCTATTCCTATTGTTCTTAGGTTTGATCTTTTCATGGTGTCCCAGATTTCCTGGATAAGTTTTGTTAGAAGATTTCTTTAGCTCTAACATTTTCTTTGATAGATAAATCTATTTCTTCTTTTGTGTCTTCATTGCCTGAGATTCTCTCTTCCATCTCTTGAATTCTGTTGGTGATGCTTGCACCTGTAGTTCCTGTTCATTTACCCAGTTTATCCATTTCTTGAATTCCCTTAGTTTGTGTTTTCTTTATTACTTCCTTTTCTATTTTCAAGTCTTGAATAGTTTCCTTTGCCTGTTTTTTTTTCTTTGTTTGTTCATTTATTTTTATTTTTGTTTTCTTGGAATTCTTTAAGGGATTTGTTGATTTCCTCCAATGTTTTTGTTGTTGTTGTCTTTTCCTCAATTTCTTTAAGGGACCTTTTCATCAGCTCATTAAGGACCTCTTTCCTCATTGTAGTAGTTTTAAGATTGTTTTCTTGTGCTTTGACTGTGTTGGAATATACAGGGCTTGGTGTAGTGGTATGGCTGGGCTCTGGTGGTGACATATTGCTCTGGCCCTGCCTGTTGCTGTTATTCTTACACTGGCATTTAGGTACCTGAATTTGGAGTAATTATAGGTCTAGGTGCCAATTTTTGGATTTGTCTTTGTTGGATGGGTGATTTCTTCACTAGTTTCTGTTTCTTCTCTGGTCTTCTGGATACTGTGGCCTGTGGTTGTGTAGAGGGTATCTGCCTATGTTGGGTGCTGGACTTCTGATAGCCTCAACAGCCTTTGGTCCAGAAGAGGATTGCTGCCCAAGTTTGAGGCTAAAGTTCTGGCTACGTGTATGCTTGGCCTGTGATCTGTCCAGGGTTCCTCTGGGGGTTAGGATGCTGGTCTGGCCTCTGAGTATCAAGACTCTAGCCTGACTTCTGATGGAGGTAGAAGGCTTCCTCCAGAGGTATGGGCCTGGATGTGGTGACAAGGAAAGAGGGATAGCTGGGCTTATGTTGGGCAGGCACAGGTGGGGCAGTGGAGTCCATGGCTTATCTGGTTTTCAGGAAACTGGCCTAGCCTCTGAGGGGATGGAAGGCTTCCCCCAGAGGTATGGGCCAGGATCTGGGGTTCAGGATGCTGGTCTGGCCTCCCATCATTTTCATTATACCAGCATAGCTCATTAAATGAAATGTGTCAATGATTTTTAATTCATATGAATTCAACATGAGTCACACAGAAGATAACAACAGGATTTGCACAGACTTCTGTCTGACTAGAATTCAAGCCAGTGAATTGATGCTGGATTCATTAAGACCTATTTCAGCACATACCACTAGAAAGCTTTTAATTTTATTATGGACTGCCTAAAATGTTGTGAATTCTTTTACTAAGTAAAAAGAAGAGGAGAAAAAATGTTACAGAAACATTTTAAAATTGACCTTCTCTAATGTAAATCAAAACTTTCTGTTTTATTTTCTCCTTCAGCTTTTGAGGCTTAATTGACAAAGTATAATGTTTGAGACATTCAAAGGTAGATTTTGATATACATGTATATTTACATACATCATTATGAAATAAGTTGTCACAATAAAGCTAATGAGCACATTAATCTTTTCACAGTTACCTTGTTTTGTGATGAGAATATACATGATCAACTCATTTACCAAATGTCAACTGTATAACACATTATTATTAACAATAACAACTATGAGTTCTACAGAAATTTTATAATTTCAGGTTTGAATGCTTTAACTCAAATAACCTCCATTTCTATATTTTGAGAACCTTCCTCTTGACACAGAACTGTGACAAGTTAGGTACCTTTGTTAATCATGTGAATTACACACTAATAATGTAAGAGAGGAACTTAGCCCCATCATAGTAGCATAGATGCATTTCATTGACTTGCCAAATACTCATGCTAAGATTAGACAACACAAATTTCATTACTCCTATTGTTGCAGACATATGACAGACACAAGGCCTCATTTCAAGTAAAGTTAATTGTTGATGGATTATTAATCGTGTGTGTGTGTGTGTGTGTGTGTGTATGTGTGTGTGTGTGTGTTAGATAGACTTTGAGAATATTTCATTTGAAAGATAGCATCTTATCAGAAAAATAAATAACTATGTTTTAACAGCATACTATCTCTCACCATAGAGGGCATCTACGAATTACTTTCTAAGGATATGTTTAGTGAACAGGTAGATTCTAAGAAACAAGCCAGTAAATTTATGATAGGTGGAATAAATATATAGAAATCATAAACTATCTTCCTTTAAATACTTTCATTTTGGAAACCTGAAATGCCACGAAAGAAGGTGCTGGTATAATAAAATTATAATTTCTTTGTCTTCAAATCCATAAGAACAAGAATCTATTTGTCTTCTTCACCATTGAATCCTTTGGGGCTAGGAGAAAATGTAATAAACTCTCACTGAGTTAAAATTCAAAACGAAGGAAAACAACCAAAAGAAGAAACACAGAAGCTTCATGTGTTCACAATATACCTAGATGTTTTCTTTTTTGTTGTTAATTTTTTATTTTAATTTTAAGTTCCTTAAAATTGACTCCAGGCAAGTTCTTAATTTTTAAAGCTACAGTAGTGATACATATTGGATCCACAAGAGATAATCTGTATGCAAGAATGCAACTGAAATTCAAAGAGATTCATCTCACAGACCAATGGTACACTCCAGCCTTAAGTTAAAAAACTCTGGCTTTTAGTGAGTGTTTAATGGTTTCAATTACTCATTTACATTCAGGAAAACACCCACTTCTGTAATATTGGACAAATTACATAATTTCTGTTGACTTCTATTTTCTCACCTTTAAAATGGAAACAAATGAAATATAGGTAGTAAACAAAAGTTATGGAAAAATTTTAAAGTGAATGTGTACAATTCAGTGTGAAAGGCCACAGCTTCCATTTTGAATGTCTTTTCTAACTGTATAGAAGATCATTTGATTGTATGGTCTTTGGGTTTGGATAAGTTCAGTGTTCTATTTCTTTTTATTTGAATTTTCTCATAATAAAGACTATGACTTTTCTAATAGAGAATAAAAATGGAAATTAGAATATATTTTATAGCTGTTAATCTCATAGATCAGAGTGTCTTGTTCAGCCATCATCAGAGAAGCTTCCTCTTAGAGCAGATTGGGAACAAATACAGAGACCCACAGACAGTTAATATGCACACACACAGAGACCTTGAAACACACAGCTCTAAATGGGGTATTTCCATCAAATCAGAGCTCAGGGAACTCCATGAAAGAGGAGACAGAAGGAGAAAGCATTTGAATCAGAGACTCACATGTTCACACACTCAGGAGTCCAATAAAAATATGAAACTGAAAGCTATAATATATGTGCGGAGGACCGGGTGCAGATGTATAATAGTTTTAGAATTAGGTTCAGGCTCTGACATTAAGCTCTATTCTAAAATATTAACTGGAGAAATAGTCACTTTAGCCTTTCTGTAGAGTGCATTGGTGTAAAGAGTCAGGTTTAGTACACAGCTCTAAATGGATGTCTCCATCAAACACCTGCCCTTGGAGCTGAGGGAACCCCATGAATGAGGAGACAGAAAGCATGTAAGAGCCAGAAGGGGTGGAGGATACCAGGAGAACAAGGCCCTCTAAATCAATTGAGCAAAGCTTTAACCCAGAAAACTGAAGCAGCAAATGCAGGGCAGACATGGGTCAGCACTAGGTCCTCTGTGTATGTATTCTAGCTTTCAGTTTAGTATTTTCATAGGACTCCTGAATGCATAAACAAGTGGATGTCTGATTCTTGTGTTTTATCTTGGGACTCTTTTCCTTCTGTTGGTTTGCCTTGTCCAACTTCAATATAATGTTTTTTGTTTATCTTATTATATTTAATTTTGTTATGTTTTGTTGTTATCTCTTAGAAGCCTGTTTTGTTGTTGTTCTGGGGTGTGTGTGTGTGTGTGTGTGTGTGTGTGTGTGTGTGTGTTTGTGTGTGCTTTTCTAAGGAGAGACAGAAGGGAGGTGGACTGGGATGGGAAGGGAGGTGGTGTGGAACTGGGAGGAGCAGGAGGAGGGGAAGCTGTAATCAGGAATCTATTTTAAATGAAAGGGAAAAAAGAATATATTTTAGCATATGATTAAGAATAGAGAGTATCTGCTATGATTAATGTGATGAGAAAATCCAAAATATTAATAAAAAATTATTTCCTATATTTGCTGAAAATTTAGACATGGTTTGTTTAACAAAGGATGTAGGTTTTATGATAGATTATATTGTTGAATATATTGTGACAGATTTTCCAAAACTTTTTGTTCTAGAGCATTTATTAATTCATATCTGAGTCTATTATTCATAGAAACCTGAGTTTGAAGTATAATATGTTCTAAGATTGGAAGACTGGTGAAGATCAAAGATTTATAATATATAAAATCTTGTCAATTGGAAAAATAGAAAATCATTTATAAATCACAATGTACAGATTTTTCTGAAAATGAATATCAACTTTGGGGAAGAGTCCCTAAGGTTTTCATGTGACAGAATCTTAGTATGCTTCTATGTGAAGACAATATTTACTGTCTCTCGCTTCTTTCTCCCACAATACATAGATATGTACACATTGAAAACAAATACAGAGAGTGACAGAGCAATTAGTACTATGCTTGACATATCACTGACAACAACAATAATGAGTTTGATAATAAGACACTCCACAAACACGGTTAGCCAATTAAGGCTTGAAACAACATCAAAGACCAGAGGAGACACAGTTATAAATCCCACTGGGAAGCAGCAATCACATTTGGCAATATTATTGATCATATTAATTTATCTTCAGGGACTCCTTTTAATTTCAAGCTGGTGAAATCTATTTCTATAAAGCTAAATAGAAAATTTCACAGAATGGAAGTTAAATCTCCCTTTAACTGTGTCAACATAAACAAATTTTATGGAGCACTCATAGAAAAACAATTTTTTCTCTCTTTATGCTACTCAGAACTTGTGAGCAAATGGTAAGTATGCAAACATGCCATTATGACATTGTTTCTTTGCCAACTTGTTCAGGGAAGCATGGATACATGCAAAAATAATGCACAGGTTGTGTTACCATCATGGTAGGACCCACCCATAAATACAGATAGTCATTTGCATTGTAATATCTTATTTTGTTTGCTTTGGGACTTACTGAAGGCAGGAACTATAAGAAATCGAAGCATTATAAATTGTATGAGCTTTTTCTTGATGTTTGTTTTTATATATAAAGCAACACCTAAGATACTAAGCATACTCTAAAGGCATTATCCTGAAAAAGAAAATCTGGAACAATAACACATGCAGGAGCCATTCATCTCCTCCTATCTTGGGAAACAGATAAGAAAGTTCAGGTCATTTTTTAACTGATTAAGGCAAAGTCTGGAATTGGTAGAGAAATACTAGCACTTGGGTTTATTATAAATGAAAACATTTGTTTTGTTGGGAGCTCTGATGGGTGGGATTATAGGACACTATGAGGTATGAATTAATGGAAATTTAAGCAAACTCCTAGGAACTGTTGACATCTGTTAGCATCTGCTGCCATTCTAAGACTTTGATGCTGACACAGGATAATTGTAGTGACACCACTTTCTTTCATCATTTGACAAAACAGTGCTGCTTACTTTTAATACAAGACATGTTTTCCTTCCTTTTGTTATATGAATTCCCACAGCCTCAACCATTCTCTGATTTTTTTTTTTGAACTCCCATTTGAAATAGCAAAGGCAGTTGAGATTTTTTTTTGAAACAGTGAGCATTTCCTTATTAAGAAAATTTTGACTGTAAGGTAAGTATGGGCCATCTGTGACTTTGACATCAATTCTTTCTTTTCAGGACAGGGTTTCTCTGTGTAGCCTTGGCTATTCTAGAACTTGCTCTGTAGACCAGGTTGGCCTTGAATGCACAGAGATCTGTCTTCCTCTGCCTCTTGAGTTCTGGGATTAAAGGTGAAGGCATGCCCCACCACTACCAAGCATCAATTTTTTTTGTTTGTTTTTGTTTTTGACTCTGGGTCAGGGAAGTACCCTGCCATTGTAATCTGTGAGTAAGAACTGATAGAAATGAGGCTACAGGCAATCCTCAAAAGCTCCTTACCCACTGACTTAAAAGCCAACAATTAATATTCTGGGATATCCATTTTCTATTACTTAGGAAATCTTGTGAGTCAATAAAGGCTTAGAGGTGTTTGAGTGACATTCAAGCATACGTTTCAATTGTATATATGTACAAAAACTTCCAGAACAGTTTAACAATATAGAATTTACTAATTACTTGAGCTATTTGCTAAACAAATTGATCACTATAATTCATCTCATGCTTTTAGTTAAAAAGCATGGCATCAGCTTTCTCAAGAGCTGCATAAGGTGGTTACTTGAGTAATGTGTCTTTTCCAGTAGAGTGTTGATGTCTTGTCCTGTGTTTTTGGAGGTCCATCTAAGAAGCACCTCCTCTCGATTTATCCTCAGTAAAAAAAATGGAAGATGGGATTGCTACCAACATTTCATGAGTAATGCTTAGATAACTTCAACATTTATTTTCAGGGTTTTTTTCCTCTTCTATGAATGTCTCAGAGTGATAATGATCTGGAACTTATTTCGAACAATCTTGTAAGAAGATGAAATGCTGCATGTCTGAGTCTATTAAAGCATCCTATAGAATCCTGTTGACTATTAGTTCATGAACATTACTGTCCACCAATGAAATTCATCACTACTTTGCATGCTTGCTGTCATCAAAAAGAGAAACTTAATTAAAAAACAACATAAAATAATAAATTCATTCCGGCCAAAAGGAAAGCAAACTGAATCACCCATGGCCTTTAAAAAAAAAAAACAACCCAATTTTACGGAAGTGAGCCCTACTTTTTATCTGACGTCTGTCTAACTCTTCTGAAAGTGAGCTCAGCTAAGCTCCTGCTCTTTGTATAGACAGCTTTCAAGTACACATGAAGAAAATCGATTTCCATTCTATAGCATAGACACACACACACACATTCATAACACACAAAGACATAGAGACACTTATTGTTTTCTATTCTTAGAAAACTTTCTGAGTAATTATTTTAGGGAGATTTTAAATCAATCATCAATTTCTAGGCAAAGTGTTTCCTTACTTCCCTTTTCCAGGCAGAGTTGCCAAATTGGCATTCATTCCTATATGACCACATACTTTCCTCACAGTTGTCTGTCTATCTGTCTATCTGCTATCTGTCTAGCTATCTATCATCTGTCTAGCTATCAACTACCTATTTCTGTGGGGGGATGAAACCCAAAGCCTTGTACGAATCACTTAGCTTTACTCCTAGTCCAACGTCATTTATCAAAGATTGTGTATATCTGTATGGAATTTTTTTAGACTACTGTGTCTCTTGGATTGACTTGTACCTACTATGACAACAGATGTTCTGCCTATTTTACTTCATAAATTTCATTTTAAAATTGGGAAGAGTGCCAACATACTGTGGAATTTTGCTAAATCTTTGTTAGGAAATGAAATTATATCAAATTGAAAGATCTTTAAACTTAAGGCAATAATCCTCAGATGGACTGACTTGAAAGTGGTTAGACCCTCAATTTACATACATTCTAGATAACATGTATGTGAAAGGGCACCTCAGAAGAATTGTTGATCATTTTTTCTTGACTAATTGTTGTAACCTTAAAGGAAGACCCACTACATAAGCACTAAAATTTACCTAAATGAGTGTATATTGTGCATTAATTGTTTCACATTAATTTAAAAACACAAATTAACATTAATGAAACACTATTTTGGCATGTACATTCTCCACATCCCATGACTCAAAGTGTTACACAATTATCTCAAAGTATTTATGCTGGTCACCTGCTCTTCATGTGGCTCTGTTTCAGTGACCCTGAAGAGAAACACCCATTTTCCATTTATTCACCAGTCATCACCAAAGTTGAAAGATAGTCTCTTTAGTCAATAAGTAAATGTTTATTTTAAACTGTGGTATCAAAAATTAAAAACTTGCTTTCTGAGTTCTTTAACATGAATGGAGTTTTCTAAGATATAAACAAATACTCTGTTGACAATGTCTGAAAATTTTACTAAAGTTAAAATGCCTAGAACCACTAATAAGTAAAGTGCCAAGATTATTAACATCACTAATAACTAATTAGTTTGACAATTTGGCTCACGAATGCATGATTTTTACCATATTCTAGATAGCAGGTGACTTTCTCAGCTGAGGTTCTGCAGTATACTCAAACTGTACAACTGTAAGAACATCAGTGAATTAGAAAGGCTTTGGAAACAGCCCACAGTGTGCAAGGTGGCCTGTACCTTGTGCAAAAGATTGTTCCTGGCAACCTGTGTCATCTGACTCTTAAGGTAACTGCCACCTTCATCAACACCCACTTCACCCTGATTTGACTTAAACACAGCTGTGACTAAAAGCGACCTTAGAGCATTATTAGCTCTCGTGGCTGCTTAATCATGCAAGCGCAGTGCCGAGATGGGGAATTCAAGTGACATCTAAGTTCTACTTAGTGACTAATAATAGAAGATACACCTCAAGGAGAAATCCTGGAGAAACATCAAGAAACAATTATTCCTCTCCGCTTACAGGCCATCAGAGTTAATACGTCATTATTTTCAATAGCTTTCTCTCCTGCATGAAATGCTCAGCTTTGTTATCTAGATGACTGTTGGTCAATCCAAGTGCATATAGTAAGTCTGAAAGAACATGCAAGCCCCAGTCTCTAACATCAGAATTTATTAGACACAGTTAGGGAAAGGGTATCTTGTTGAATCTATCTTTGCCAGCCCCCAAAGACCACATGGTAGTGCATTTGCATAGACTTATCAAATTTACCATTGGAAATCAAATTAAAAATATTTTGAGATAAAGCAATACATTCAATACATTATTAATATCATATTAAATTATTTGTGTATCTGTGTTAATAAATATATAACTGGGGTTTTTATAGCAACTACACAGTTTATCTAGCCTGCTACTTAAAGTGACAGTTATTTACTAAAAGTATGTATTTGTATGTAGATATAGATTAATAGATAATAGAATATATGTAATATCTAATATATATAAAATATCTGGGAGTGAACAAATGGTATACACCTATGATCCCAGGACTCAGGAGACTAAGACAGGAGAATTGTGCTCATGGAGTAGAGTCAGCCTGAGCTATATGTACAGTGAGACACTTTTTCAAATAATGATAATAAGTGAAGAGGAATAATAACAAGATGTGATACTAATATGTACTTAATGGATTTATTTAAATATGTTCTCTATCTTTATTCAATTATATTATATGAAAACATTATTTTTTATAGACGTTACTAGTATTTGCATACTCAGTGTAGACTAACTGTTGACACTTTAAGATTTTAGAAATGTATTAGACTTACTGCACTTATCAGTGTGTCCCTAACTACTCAAGCCTATTTATCAACTTTTTTGTTTGTTTGTTTGTTTGTTTTGTTTTTCAAGACAGGGTTTCTCTGTACAACAGCATTAGCTGCTCTGGAACTTGCTTTGTAGACCAGACTGGCCTTGAACTCACAGAGATCTGCCTGCCTCTGCCTCCTGGGTGCTGGGATTAAAGGCGTTCACCACCACTACCTAGCTTGTTTTTTTTTTGTTTGTTTGTTTGTTTTTGTTTTTTGTTATCAACTCTTTTAATGTTCCCTATTCATTTCAAAACAGAGACAGTGACTGAGTAAATGACCATGGGACAGTATTAGGCAAGTCTGAAGAGATTTGTTATTTGGCACATCATCTTTTGGACAGGAAATAGTGGCATTCTACTTCTTACTATAGAGAGGAAGAAAAACGTTATTTTGGCGAATATGTAACCATGTCTATCTGAGTCATATTCATTAAAATAACACTTTATTCTTCATTAAAACCAAAGGCCTATCACTATCATGAAACTCAGAAGAAGCAGATTTTTGTTTTTGAGCTTGGGGTGTCTAGCACCACTTTAAATTTTTTCTTCCAATATCAAATTTATAGACTGTTCTTTAAACCACAACATTAGAGACAGATATAGTTAAAATACTGATTAACATACAAATGTGTCTGTGCTGTAATTATTCCGTTTATGTTACTTTCTAATATTATGAGTGTTCACTGATATGTTAATGTTGTGGAATATTAGATGTGTTACATTTGTTTATGCTGTGGAACATTTGCTTAATGATGCAAAGTTGTGTTGCACTGTTTTATGTTGTATTTGTTTACCTCTGTAAAGCTGTGTTACTTTGCCTGTCTAAAACACCTGCTGGTCTAATAAAGAGCTTAACGGGCAATAGCTAGGCAGGAGAGAGAAATAGGAAGGGCTGGCAGGCAGGAAGACTAAATAGAAGAGAGAAGAGGGAGGAGAAAAAGGAGAGAAAAAGGAGGAGAACATCAGGTGCCAGCCACCCAACGTCACAGCAAGCCACAGAGGAAGAAGAAAGGCATATAGAAAGGTAAAAGCCCTGAGGCAAAAGATAGATGGGATAATTTGAGTAAAGCTGGCTAGATATAATCCAAGCTAAGGCCAGACATTCATAAGAAAGAATAAGGCTCCATGTGATTTATTTGGGAGCTGGGTGGCAGGCCCCACAAAGAGTAAATTAAGGAAAGAAAACAAAAAACACCACACCATGTTAATATATGTGAATGTATATTAAATTAAAAAAATTAATTGCAGTTTTTTTTACTTCCTTAACAATGATTTAAAGTGTTTTGTAAGACAATATGTAATATTTTTAGAATAGCAAGATACTGTAATTATTTAGAGTGACCCTTCAACCTCAAAATTAATTTATTCTATATGAAAGACATTCAAGAAATTGTTTGTCTTCCCATGGTTACATTTAAAAAAGGAATGCAGCCATTATTGTCCTCCATTATATTTTTAAGTTTCAGAACACATGAGGTGCTCGTACAAACTGACTGAATTTGTAAACGCAAATTAGCAACAATAAAAAAACTCCAACTGAACATAGGTCACTGGCCAGGAGTAGTGGTGTGCACCTTTAATCCCAGCACTGGGAAGCAGAGGGAGGTGGATCTCTGTGAGTTCAAGGCTAGCCTGGTCTATGTAGAGAGATCTATGACCAGCAGGGCTACATAGAGAGACCCAGTCAAAGAATAAAAAAGTATAAAGAGGAAGAGGAGGAAAAGGAGGAGGAGGAGAACTAAGAAGAGGAGGAGGAAGAAGAAGAAAGAAAGAAAGAAGAGAGAGAAGAAAATGGGTCAGTGGTATGAATAAATAGTCTTTCAAGAAGAAATATGAAGACTCACTGTGGAAATTCTCAAAGAAATAATAGAGGAGTTGAATCATACGAATGACGAGTTTAAAAGCATATTACAAAATTTTATTATAAATTATCTCTATAATTATATCAAATATGTGTGCACTTTGTGTACCTTTTTAAGTCAAAATTCATATGATGTAATTGGTGGCATTCCTACCTATTTTTGTTTTCATGGATCTTTCATATATATTATTTCATGTGTTTAAGAAACCCAGTCATATTGTTTCACTGATTCCTTATAAGCAAAATCATATTGATGTGATGACAAACATATTTATTTATCAAATGTTATCATTGACCAATATGTTATTTTATATTTTTATTTTCAACCTGACCATATTCCTTGAGTTACTATTTCATGTAGCAAACTGGCTTCTACTCTTGCTGGAATTTCAAAGATGCATGAATCTTATAAAAACTCAAAATAAAATAAATAAGTAATTTTAAAACATTGAAACTATATCTCAATCTCTATATTTAGTATTTATTAAAATAATAAATTTTGTCTAATTCTAAAATAATATCAATAAATATATAAAAATATCCAATACCTTTAGCTACTGGGGAAATGCAAATCAAATTATAATATGATACTATTTCAGTCTGTGTTAAATGGCTATAATAAAAAAAGAATAAATACTGGTAAGATGCAGAGTAATTGGAATGTTTGAACACTGCTGTTAGCAAAGTCAATTAATGCTGTCACTCCTGCAAAAACACTGAAATCAAGAAATGTGTATTTTCTCTCATATATATATGAGAAAAATATATATACATTGTATATATATGTATATATATAATGGAAAATTAATCAGATTCACAGAAATAAGCATTTAAAAAGATTTATTCATGGCTACATGCATTTCTATCAGTTGTTTCATATATACATATTAATTCTCACAATTTTAAAAACAATTGAATTTTGCTTTACTTTTTACCAACAGGGTCAAAATCTAAACTTATTTTTGACGTCATAATTCTATTAAAGTGTTAAAACTCGTATAAAGACATAACTTTTTTCTAATATGAACAATAAAAATTATGTTTCCTAGTAAACCTACTGAAAATATTCTACACAGATCTTCACTAGAACACAGATTTTTAATGTTTTTAGTTAGCGTGTGTTTTAGACAACGTTCTATTGTTGTGATGAGACACCATGACCAAGGCAACTCTTCTGAAGGAAAGCATTTAACTGGCATTCTGCTTACAGTTTCAGAGAGTTAGTTCCTTATCATGATGGTGGGAAGCATGATGGAAGGCAGGCAGGCAAGGTGCTGGAGAAATAGCTGAAAACTACGTCCTCATCCACAGAAGGCAGGCAGAGAGAAATACTGAGCTTGTCCGGTCACTTGGAAGTCAAAACCCAACCCAAGTAACAAACTTCCTGCAACAAGACCACACCTACTCAAACAAGGCCACACCTTCTAATTGTTCTTATTCTTACGCAGTTCCACTCCCCTAGAGACTAAGCATTCAAATGTATGGGACTGGGAGCCTTTCTCATTCAAACTACCATAGCATACAATATAATGGGTTTTGCTCCTTAGTAGTGCATGTTTTTAATCCCAGTGCTGAGGAGACAGATGGGCAGATCTTTGTGTTCTAGGCCAGCCTGGCCTACAGAGCAAGTTTCAGGCCAGCCAGAGCTATACAGTGAAGTCCTGTCTTGGAAAGAAAAAGAAAAAAGCAAAATAATGGAACTCACTATGAAAATGTTATACACATATATCATTATACTTTGTTTTTTGATGCTTCCATTGTTTTTTGTTTTTTGTTTTCTGGTCCCTTCAGCCCACCTTTTAATTTTTACACACATAAAAAACAAACAAGTAAACAAACAAACCAAACCAAAACCAGAAACACCTAGATTCTGAAAATGAGAGAAAATGAGAAAAATGTTGTATTTGTCCTACCAAGCCTGGCTTAGTTTGCTTAAAATCATATTCTATCATTTTCCTGCAAATAATTTCATTCTTCTTAATGGCTCTAAATGGCTGAATGAAATGTTCTTGTATTTGTAGGCTACGTTTTTTTGTTTACTCATCTGCTGAGGCATATCTAGACTGATTCTATATGTTGGCTTTTACAAACAGTGCAGCAATATACATGAGTGTGCAAACATGCCTGTTAAATAGGATATTTTTCTGGTTCTAACTTTCAAAGCAGGACCTTACACATGCTTAACAAGTCCTCTATCACTGAACTATAATCCTATCCCTCAACACATATATAAGATTTTATTTTTTTTAATTCATGCTTTAACAGATTTGGTGGAAATGGTGTTACCTATTCTGTTTCATACACTGGAAATCACTGAGGGTGTGAGAATATCAAAGGCCCTGAGAATTCGTACTGTAAAGAAATGTGATTTATGTTAGACATTCTCAAATTTGTTTAGTGCTTATTGAAGTCACAATTTTGACTTTCCTGGGCAGTACTGGAAGACATGGCATTGCTTACATCCAGACATTTGGGCAGAGGCATACCACATTTTCTTCATTCCATGTTCCTCTCACAGCTTAATCTTATACATAGCTTTGCGGACAAAGGCAAATAAATCTACGAACACATTGTTGATAATCCTCATATTGCTTCCTTGACACTGATACATTTAAGAAAATACAATCCAGGAAAACTTTTGCAATTTTCCACAGTTCATGCTGCTTAACTTCTGTCATAGTTAAATGGCTATTGTCAGTCAATTAAATAATCAATCAGCACACGTTTTCCTTGTTTATAACCCATTCGGTATGGCTAGCTTGGAATTTGCCTTGAGGAATTTGCAATTTAACTGAGTCAACTGGGGCATGAATATACTGACTATTATATGACCATGCAATGTTGAATATACATTATCAGAGATATCACAAGGCAGGCATGGTTGATTACTGAGTGAGTGGCATGATGTGAGTTCCCAAGCAGTGAGGTCATGGTGGGGTAGTTGTAACTTGAGGTAATGACAGGGATTCTGATAGTCATATGCCCTGAAGCATGTATTATGGCTCAGTTTAGACATAATTCAAAAGAAAATGGCACACTTCATTAAAGCAAGCTAAATCGCATTTGCAATTGTGTACTGAAAAGACTTTGGCTGTTGTTATTATAATTAATAGAAGAAAAATATGTTAGGAGAATCACCACTTCACAAATTTAGAGAATACCTTTTGAAAAAATAGTAAATGGAATAAAACATGGAACTAATATATGTATCTTCTTAAATGGACAACTCAAGGAGCAAGTTGAGCTTATTGTCCTTGTTCACATTAAAGGGAGAACACATGGAAGTATTTAGGGGGAGCTAGATGTCAGGGGAGGGAAAGAAACCTGCCCGGCATGCCAATTTTAAATTCTAGCTCAGAGGTTCTAAGTGTAATTAGACATTAAAGATTCTTGCCAAAGAGAGATTTCTCTGATTCCATACATCATGAATTAATTTTGCTAGGAAAACTGTTCAGAGGGAGGTAGAGCCAGATGGAGTGCAGGAATCGCTATGCTGTTTACGGAGGGTGGAACTGACATGCACTTAGCATTTTGAACATGTAGGAACCAGTTCTTAACATACCTGGAAGAAGATTTGTACTTTGCATACATACAATTAGAGGCTGCAGAGATTTCTTTCCCGAATTTTAAAGCTCGGTGGAAACCTACACTGAATTCAAGTAACATATGTGGGAGCTAGGCAGAGAAAGCACCAAGTAAACCAAGTTCTCAGGATTCCTTATATTAGTCTAGAAATCCCACCTTTCAAAAATGCTGTGAAGCTCCAGAATGACTCACATGAATTTTATGTAAAATATAGGGTACATGTGTATGTAGTTCTTTTTCAGTTGTTACAAACGTAGGTTTGATGTAAAAAACATGCTATGTATTATCTCTGTAGAATTTAATATGAATTGTTAATTGTAAAACATAACTAAATTATTCTCCTTTGCTGAATCAAAAATCACAACACAATCCAAAACATTGACCAGGGCTATATAATAGCATCACTTGTACAGCAATGCAACAATTCTAAACATGGTACAAATAATGTGTTTCCCTTCCTTGGTCAGATTTTTCTGGATGATGCCATTGCCAAGCACATCTTGTGTTCATATAGAAGACTTGCATTAAAGGACAGTTTGACATGGTCTGCTCTTGATTCTTTTGACAAGGCTGATAAAATATGGTGTGAATGCCATTGGTGAAAAATATTTGTTGAACACACACTTTATGTTCTGCACTTAAAATGGCTCTGAGAATTATGATGGCATTGCTTCTGTGAAACTTACCAGCCTAGTAGAAGAAAAGAACTACTGAAACTGCTTTCTTCCAAATCAAGGCACTAGAGTGTGATGTGTGTATAGAAAGAGAAGCAAAAGCTTATGTGAGTACATAAGGCAGGAGTCTCCTAAGTGAATGCTACCATCAGAAATTAGAATCGGAATTCAAATGCTCTTGTCTGTCAAACTAAATTTGGCTGGAGAGTGAAATTTTTTCTGGATGTGTAAGTTATGCAGATTTATGCAAATACTTTACATCCTGACTCTTCACACCCCTTTCACATAATTCTTTATTGGCTTCCTTGCAGTTAAAATAATGTTTGTGCCACAAAGACTCATGGCTGCGTGACCTGGGAAATGATGAGGAAGCTTAGAGTTAGTATGGCATCTTTTGACCTGTATAAATCTCTTCCTTTACAGGTACTCAAAAAAGAAAACCAAAAGTGAATGTATTTGTTGTAAAAGCAAATATTCTCTGATAAAAGCATTCTGCTGTCATTTAAGTCAAGCTTGCCTTAAATAATTTGATTTTATTTGTGTCTATTTTATATTACTTATTAATTAAGTGGAAATTGAAAAATATATTTTTAAATTCCACTTTATTCCTAAAGAAAAAAAATACATAGGAAAACATGTGTCTGAGTCTCAGCTATGTTGAAAAAAATTGTGCATTTGAAACCAACTGTCACCCATAAATCAGTAATTTGAAGAGTTGTAAATTACATCTAATTTAATATTTTAAAGCATATATTTAGAGTAGTCTACTTTGCTTGCTTATTCTGCATGTGTTTGTGTTTCCATTCTTCAAAGCACATTTCTCTTTGTATTCCTTTTCCTGAATTGCAGGCCACTTCTCATTATACTTCGCACTGTAAGGTTTACAGAAAATTAAAAGACGCCTACACAAGGGGAATATAAAGAGATGTAATTTGTGGGGTTATAAGTGGCATCTTTTTACTGTAATAAAACAAGCAAGGAATAAATAAAACTGCATTATACTGAAGTCCATTAACGTAATATAAAACAACTAATAAAAAAAGACTCAAAGGATTTAATTGCCAATATTGGAACAGTGTCCTTTTGTGCAATGAGTGTTTTGTTGAATGGCGAAACTTTGAATTGCCCTTCAGAGAGTGGAGGTTGACACTGACTTTGCAGCTTTGTAGAGGAGAACCAAGATTTCTGCATATGGAACTGTGTTTCCTTTGCATTTATGTGACTTCAGGAGAAGGAGAAAGCTGGGAAGCATTGAAATAATGACCTATTTTGGAGTTCATATTTATGTACTTGTGTTTCACTTTCGTTGTTTTGATTTCCAAGACATAAGACCTAGGTTGAGGCAGGGCAGTGGTAAGGTACACCTTTAATCCCAGTACTGGGGAGACAGAGGCAGGTAGATCTCTGAGTTTGAGGCCAGCCTGGTCTACAGTGTGAGTTCCAGGACAGCCAAGACTATTACATAGAGAAACTCTGTCTTCAAAATTTAAAAAAAAAAAATCTAGGCTGAAAAGGATGGAGAAGAGGATGGAGGACACAGAAGAATTATGGAAAGACAATGACAGCGAGAATGGAGAAACTGAATCCACCATGTAGGAGTTAAAGGCCCTCTCCATCATGGACATGTTTAGTTTCATCACTTTCCAGATACATGAACATGTGTAGCAGTAGCCCTCACTTGAAGAATTTCAGAAACTCAGCCATAAAGTGTTCTATACACTGCAGCAAACTATCTTCTCTCTATTACAAGCAAAAAAAAAAAAAAACCCTATACACTAAACACCAAATAAGCAACAAATAGAAAGAAGCAGTCAAAACACTCAAGAATTAAACAGAAGCACGAAAATATGGCTAGCTGTTGATATAAGAATATTTGATGCATTAATTTACTGGTTCTACACACACACACAAGGGAGACACTTCACAGTTTTCGAAGACTTAAGTTTTAACCCTATGCAAAACAGAACCTATCCCCTCATCCAAAATTTGCCACAATTCAAGAATAGCTTTTTAGTCAGAGATTCATATTTTTAAAACATCACATGGTATAACTAGTCAGTAGCAAATGCTGGGTACATGGTAGTAGGGTGGAAAAACACGCAGTTTGAGACTACGGTAATCCCTTAGTCACTGTCATGTCTGATATCCTCTGATGGGGCTCAATATTTTAATTCACAGTAGAGGGAGACCCCAAAGTTCTACTGCTACAATTGTTCTGCTCATATTTTTGAGATTTTCAGCTTAAAATATTGTATTGTATCTGGAACATTCTCATAACTAGCGCAGAGTTCTCCATCAGCTGGGGTAACAGGTAATGATCAATTGGACAGAAGGGTACAAATGACTTGCTCTGTTCACTCTCCGGATAAATGCAGCTGACACTCCTTAGTGACAGAGTATAAATAGATCACGTTATATAAGGCGCACTGAGGGTTTTTTTTTTAACCTTTCAAAAAATTAACACTGTACACAGCATTATTATTTAAGAATTTCCTACACACAGAACATGGTGTTTAAAATCTACCCCATTGATACCCGTGAAAACCAAGACAGCAAACAGAGGTTGAGAATCTGTATTTTGAAGAGTTTTTGTATGTAGACGTATATTACACTCACAGATGCTGTATACAATGCAAGATGTGCAAGATATGCAAGATGTGCATCTGGTTAAAGGAAATTTCTATTTATGAGAGCCTAGCACAACCTACTCTGTCTCTTGTTGCAAGGCGACCATTTTTATTGACTTAGGAAAAGGACAGATTGCTGTTTGCCTTGACACAGGAAACACAACAGTACATGCAGTACAATCTTTAATTCTCATTTGTACTTTGCAAGACCTCATTGCATTGTTACATGCTTTTAGTAGCATTCCTGATAGACAGTATAAATCATATTAATTTTTATATAGAAGAACTTCTCATCCTCCTGGAGGCATGCTTTAGAAATTCATGATTTATAATGACATTGATAGGGCAGAGGGATACCAGTTTTTTCCCCCATTATTTGCTGTCCCCCAAAACAGTTCTTTATGTGTGTCAAAAAGGATTGGGAAGAACCAGAAGAGTCCATGCCAGTCAGTCACCGTATTAATGGCAATTTCATGCATCTTAAAGGAGCAAACAGGACCTTTGTGCTTCTCTTGCTACAACATTATCAACAGGGCACCATACCTGAGATTTGAGGTGAGATGCTGGGCCTCACCCTGCAGACAGGGGCCAGATATAGTGTGTGTTCTCTGTTGAAGTTATTTGAAATCTCATGAAATCACATCAGTCACTTCCCCTTGTCAGTAGCATCTTGCCATCAAGCCTTTTTCCCATTACTGCTAACAACCTTTGTGCATCATGTGAAAGCATCGGAAGAGTTTAGAAATTACTTCTAGTGTCATACTACCTTAGCAGCTTTTCTTCTGAGGGACACTGTGGTGGTATTGTGTTCCCCCAAATATTGTGTACCCTAATAAACTTATCTGGGGTCAGAGAACAGAAAAACCACTAGATACTTAGGATAGGCAGTGGTAGCACACGCCTTTAATTCTAGCATTCCACAGGCAGAAATCCATCTGTTCAAGGATACAGCCCAGCATGGTGACTCACGCCTTTAATCCCAGAAAGTGAGACTTTAATCCCAGGGAGTGGTGGTAGAAAGCAGAAAGGTATATAAGGCCTGAGGACCAGAAACTATAAGCATTTGGCTGGTTAAGCTTTCAGGCTTCTAGCAGCACAGTTCAGCTGAGAGCCATTCGGATATGAGGACACAGAGGCTTCCAGTCTGAGGAAACAAGACCAGCTGAGAAGTTGGCCAGTTGAGGTTAGCTGTGGCTTGTTCTGTCTCTCTGATCTTCCAGTGTTCACCCCAATAACTGGCCTCAGGTTTGATTTTATTAATAAGAACTGTTAAGATTCCGTCTACAGCCGGGCGTTGGTGGCGCACGCCTTTAATCCCAGCACTCGGGAGGCAGAGCCAGGCGGATCTCTGTGAGTTCGAGGCCAGCCTGGGCTACCAAGTGAGTTCCAGGAAAAGGTGCAAAGCTACACAGAGAAACCCTGTCTCAAAAAACAACAAAACAAACAAACAAAAAAAAAAAAAGATTCCGTCTACAGGACACATCTGCATTGTGAATATGAATATAGGATCACTCTCAGATGGAATAGCTATATTTTCTCACTTCAAGCACATCTTAATAAAATTTACAGATGTCTGGGTATACATTAATATCTTGTTTTTTTTCCCAGAAAATAAATGGAATAGCTCTCTAGAAAACACGAGGCCACAAAAAGGGGAGTATAAAAAATAAATAACATGGATGTTGAATGGAATCTTATTTCACAATAAAATCTAGGGCTGACTGGCCATGTAATTAGGCAACTAATTAACAAAAATAATTAACATTGAAAGACTTTCTGTTCTTCTATGCATTGGAGAATTTAAATCCTTAGAAAAATTTCTCAGGTATCCTCAGTTACTGAAAAAGTTATACAGAGCAGAAAATCTAAGGGTTATAAAATATCATCTAGTAAGTGGTCACAGCATCTATTGTTTACTTGTAAATTAAGACTAGACAAGCCTTGTGAGATGACGCAGCAGGTAAAGGCATTTGCTGCCAAGCCTGATGGGCTCAGTTTTTGATGCCTGGGACTCACATGATAGAAGAGAACCAACTCCCACAGGTTATTCTTGCACCTCCAAAGTCATGTTCCGAACCACTTACACACACACACACACACACACACACACACACACACACACACACACACACACCAATAAATAACTGTAAATTTTTAAAAGATTAATAAATCAATAAGTAAATTAACTACATCATGGCCATAAATTATTTAGATAATTAACAAAGTATCAAGACATTTATGTATGTATCACAAACAGACATAGAAGGATAAAATATAATTAAAAACTGTTAATGTGTTTTGCTACCAGCTGCAGCTTACTGGTAGACTACTTGTCTCTCATGTGCAAGTCCATGTGTCTAATGTGCAGCGTAAGGGAAGAATTTTGAAATTGAACTTATGTCAAGCAGTATCATAAAAGACCATAGCTGAACAAGCTTACTGATTATTATGGAGTTAACTTTGCCCATGCCAAAGCTCCTTACTTTCTTATTCAAAACAGAACAAAGAACAAAAGAAAAGAAATTCCTCATGCTTAGGAATAAAGGGAAAATATTGAGCTGGCAGATCAAAATGTCATTCAAGATATGAAATTATGAAGCTACAAAATGGTAGAAAAATAAATTAATTTGAAAAACACCCCAGTTCCCTTCAAACAGTCTTCATTTTAGTGACCACCATGAGAGACACTATCCATGAGAAGAGATGAATTAACAAAGTGCAACTTTCATTCCTCCTCTGTTACAAGACACAGTGAGACAGAAGACAATAGAAATAAACAGTACATACTCATCCTGCCACTTTCTGATTTTAGTATTTTTGGTTGCTGGTGTAAGTTACAACCAAAACCTTCACAGAAGGTCAGGATTTCTTTAGATGTCTGGATTCATGCTTGGTAATCTATGCACAATAAAGCAAGGTCTAGAATGATTCTATGAGTAAATTTACCTGAGGCTAGATCCCTAAACCAAGAAGAATCTGTGCTTCATCTCACAGACAGTTACCTCTTTTCTCACACAGTATGCTGCCAACCATAGAAATGTGAGACACGCGGTCTTGTAAGGGATGTTCCCTTACAACAGGCTAGATCCAGTCCTCGGGTGTAGAAATCAAGGAGTAGTAATAAAGTTTTCTTGGGCAAAAATAAATAAATAAATAAAAACAAATACAGTGCTATCCAAAATTATCTTATCAATATTTCTAATTTATTTTATTTAAAGGCAAAGCAATACACATCCAATTTGGGTTTGAAAAAAAAGAAAGCACATAGAAATAAATGTTAAGATTTCCCTTCTCCCAAAATCTCACTTTCTCTCTATTTCTATTCCTAACTGATAGATATTTTCTCAATTTTTTCAGTGAATTGATATGCTTATATTTTATTCCCACACATCCCAGGCTAATCTGGGATGTAAAAACAGACAGAGCTAGTTTGTGCACTAAGAAAATTGGTTGCCTTCCCTATACATCTTCAAACAAATATTTTCTTCTCACTGCTCTTATCTAGAAGAATGCAACATCTTTCCTGCCAGCATACGCAGATCCACTGTATTTTTAATTTTGTCATAGATAATCATATGTATTAGCTACTTGTCTCATTGCTGTGACAGAAATATCTGAAAAAGATCAATGTAAGGAAAGACAGGTGCAGGTAGGTTGACATTTTTAAGATAAAGTCCAGAATGGTGTAAACAGCGTAGTGGTAGGTGTGTGTGAGGAAGTTGTTCATATTTCATCCACAGTCAAGGAGATGGGGAGAGGTGGAGAGACAGAAGGACAGTCTTTCCTTTCCACTCTAACCTCTCTGGAAAGGCGTTTGCAGACACGTGTAGAGTTGTGTCTCCCAGGTGATTCTAAATCAATTCAACTCCGTTTCTCTAATTTAGAGGATGCTTGGGTTGGGGAATTTTAATATTCCATATCACAATAGAATAAACAATAAAGAACCCTGCTATGCCAAGCTATCTATCTGTCTATCTATCTACCTATCATCTATCTATCTATCTATCTATCTATCTATCTATCTATCTATCTACCTACCTACCTATCTCTCTATATATACATATATATACATATATCTCTTTCTATATATACATATATATACACACACATATATATGTATGAGCTAAAACATCAAGCTGTGTCTGTCCTTCTTGCTTTGCAAGCAGCATGCCAACATATAGTCTTCATACAACACAGCTCTCTTGCCCTTGTGACAGCAATACGGACATTTTTCAACAGTGCTAAAACAACAAAAAGAGTAAAGCGGGGATAGCTCCTAACTCCTTGTTCAAAAGGCAGGAGCAGGAAGACTCACAGACAGAGTGGCTTACTATAAATTCATTTAGGTCAAATATGGAATGGACTTTGAGACATTTAAAAAGTTCCTAGCTTTCCCAACTAACCAAAGGAGTGACATTTAATTTGGTCTTATGGACATCAAAGAATCTGATTTACGCAGGGCGGTGGTGGCGCACGCCTTTAATCCCAGCACTCGGGAGGCAGAGCCAGGCGGATCTCTGTGAGTTCGAGGCCAGCCTGGGCTACCAAGTGAGTTCCAGGAAAGGTGCAAAGCTACACAGAGAAACCCTGTCTCGAAAAACCAAAAAAAAAAAAAAAAAAAAGAATCTGATTTACTTCTCTCTACTGAACTGTAAATCCTGTAAAGTTATGAGACAGGGTGCTGAAGGGATCTAGGCAAGGCCCTCATAAAGGATCCTGACCATTTGGTCAAACTCCTGCATGATCCCATTAACCCCACTTTATGAAACACAGGTCCTGAACTAAACAACTTTTTTATAAATTTATCAGTCCAGATCAAGGAGTCCAGGAGGAAGAAATCAGTCATCTTCTGTCCTGGAAGAAACAAACAAAACCAATTAGCTTTTGTCTTCCAGTTTTTCAACAACTTAAAAATCCCTAGACACTACTGATTAAACTTACCCCACCAATATTGGAAACTTCTAGATAGCAGGAGACGTCTGTTGTTCTCTCACAAACTTACTCTCCAGTCTGAGAGCTTGATTCTTCAAAGCTGTTTGAGACAAGATCCCTGTGTGAGAAATGCCCAACAGTGAGTGTCCATGATCATCTTACTAACTGTATTCTCAGACCAAAGCACAGTGTATCTAGAAAAAGTATTAAATGATCATTGATTAACTTGAACAAAGACTAACTTGAACAAATGAAAAGCAAAATAACACATAACAACAATGAAGACTGCATGTGTCTTGTCTTATGACGGGTGGTGTAATGATAGATACAATTGAATTTTGAGTTTTAAAATCTTTAGGGATATAATGAGGATCTCAAGCTCATATAAGCAGTGAAATTATTAACAATCATTTGAAGTCAATAGAGAGAAAGAACCATTAAATCTTTAAATGACTGTACAACTACATTCTACATATAAGAACTGGAAATGTCTTATTTTACTAGAACTATCTAGTTACAAGAAAAAGGACACGCTCAATGGATCCCAAATATGAGAAGCATGGGCTTTATTTGTATGAGATGTGTATCTTATGATCACCTAGGCATGAAGGCCGCCAGCAGGGGAGGAAAGGATGGAGGAATAAAATTGCTAGAAACAGACCAGCCTCACGCTTTGTGTGAGGAGTTGACAGCAGTTCAGCCGCCCAGGCCTGCTCCTTTTTGTGGGCCTCTGGGCCTTTGCAGTCTTAACACTTCATGACCATAAATTATTTCTTCTCCTGGGCTTCCCTTGTTCCTCACTGTAGCATAGCTTTTGTCATTTATTTCTATGCTAATTGACTAACGTCATCAATATTCTTTTTTTTTTTTTTTTTTAAGTGAGCTATCTTGTTTACCAAGCTCTTAGCTCTTATTTCTTGGTCAGGCAGGAAGTACTTAATGACCCTTTGTAGTCATCCACATGAAGGACAGCTTGTGTGTGGCACAGGATCTTGTAGAAAGCTGGTTTCTTCACGTGGACATAATCACGTCTGAAAGAAATCTTGGGAAAGCAGGTAGGCCACAAATTGATTTAGTGTAAACAAAATATTTCCTCAGAATAACTCATTTAAATTATAAGTTCCATATATGATTAAAGACAAGTCATGAATGTCTTTATTATTATATGTAGTGTGTTGTATTTCCTAAAACAACACATACTTTTAATCTATATTTTCCAAAATGTAAATGTTAGAGATGTCTCACAGTTCTGGTTGCTTACTTATATTTTTCTTCCCTAAAACATGAATTTAAATGATGATTTTTTTGTTTTGTTTTGTTTTTTAAATGACTGTATCATCTGTTTGCAGCAACCTTCCACCTCTTGTCCATCAGACTTGTAGACATAATGTCACTGTGATGAATCTAGATTTTTCTAGAAACAAAATGCCTGATTTGATATAAGCCTTTAATTAATAAATTGTTTTTAAAGACAATGACTTATTATATAGTGCAAATTGGCTTGTAGCTTACTACATAGTCTAGGCTACCTTCCAACTCACAAACCCTCTTCATTGTCTCCATAGTGATTGTATTACAGGTATGAACCACTTGAAATGAGTTTTAAATGACTATGAACATGCATCACCAAATTTTCTTTGTAAAGATATTTGGTTGTTTTATTTTGCTCTTAGAATGTATGGGAAACTATCATTTCATGTTCAACAATTATCCTATGGTGAGGCTAAGATTTTTACCTAGTAGACTAGTTTTTTAACCACAAAATAGTAAATGGTAAATACTAAACCACAAAATACTAAATGATAAAACAAGAGCTTGTTAGTATGTGGAATGTTGGGATATAATCTTCATTTTATAGATATGATCAAATTTAAAATAATGTAAGCCAACTGTGTAATTGAGATACCTTATAATTTTACTGTTACTGAACATCAAATTATTAAAGATGAGTGTGGTGGTATACACCTTTTAATCCCAGCACTAAGGAGACAGAGACAGGTGGACATCTGTGAATTTGAGGCCAACCTGGTCTACAGACTGAGTTCCAGGACAGCCAGGGCTGTTACACAATGAAACCCAGTCTTGAATCCCCTCCCCCTCAAAAAGAAAAAAAAGAAAGAATTTCAGAATATAGAAGTTCTATAAAAATTCCTAGATTTGCCGGGCGGTGGTGGCACACGCCTTTAATCCCAGCACTCGGGAGGCAGAGCCAGGCGGATCTCTGTGAGTTCGAGGCCAGCCTGGGCTACCAAGTGAGTTCCAGGAAAGGCACAAAGCTACACAGAGAAACCCTGTCTCGAAAAACCAAAAAAAAAAAAAAAAATCCTGGATTTTTGGACTAATTGTTTATGGAGATTTTCCGTATTTGAGTACAGATAAGTACAGCTATCACACACAGAAATAGAATGTTTCCATAAGCTCAAATTCCATAGTAGGAGACAGACATTTTGCAGAGCAGAAAATGATATAAAAGAAAACCGTAAGTTGGGTATAGTGGTTGTAGCGGTTTGGATCGGAATGGCCTTCACAGGCTCAGATAGTTCAATGCTTACTCCTCAGGTATTGGAACTGTTTAGGGATGATTAGGGTGTGTGGCCTTGTTGGAAGATTTATGTCACTTGGGGTGGGTGGTATTTGTGGTTTCAAAAGCCCATCAAGGCCCAGTCTCTCTCTCTCTCTCTTTCTGCCTTGTGGCTGTGGATTCGGATGTATGACTCTCAGCTCTCCGGTGACATACCTGTCTGTTCCTGTCATTATGATCATGGGCCAACCCTCTAACATTGTAAGCAAGCTACCATTTAAATGTTCTCTTTTATGTGTTGCCTTGGTCATGGTGCTTCTTCATAATAATAGAACAGTAATTAAGACAGTGGTTGTCATGGCTAATATTGATTGTTAACCCAATAAGATTTATAAACATCATGGAAGTAAATTTCTGGGCATGCCTGTGAAGTATTATTTAGATTAGGTTAATTCAAATATGAAGTCACACACGAAGTTGGGTATGAATCCATGGGCTGGAGTCCCTGACTACATAAAAAGGAAAAAGCTAATAGAATTCCAGCATGCGTTGCTCTCTGCTTCCTACCTCACTGCCTAAGCAATGTGAGCCACTTCCTCTAGA